>JARHVA010000492.1:4565000-4752500 GCA_037957365.1 Torreya grandis | reverse complement strand
AGTGGTTTAAGATCTACCATAAGCTTGGTTATTCCTAGATATCATGAATATGGGTCATTATGAAGTTTTTTTTAGCATTATTCTCCTTAGATTCTCCTGATTTGACACATACATCCTTCTATTGTATCATAAAAAACCATCATTATTTATTTTGTCTCTTTTATACCTAGGATTCTAAGCATTCTTAGACAACACTTTCCTGTCTTGATCATAGAATTAATCTCGTAATGAGAATTTAATCACTCGATCCCTAAAATTACTCCTAATAGTAGCCATATTTGCTTTGTACCTCCTCCGATTAAGGCATCAACTACTCTATTTTTATTATCTTTGATGTAATTGATATCAAATTCATAGTTAGACAAAAAATCTAACCAATATCTCTAATAAGCATTCATATTTGGTTAGGTGAAGATGCACTTGAGTCCCAAGTTATTAGTCTTAATCTCAAATAGTTTTACCAACAAATAATGCCTCTAAAATTGCAAGGCATGTATAATTGCTACAAGTTCTAGGTCATGAGAGGCATAGTTCACCTCATAAGTCTTTAGATTCTTTGATTCATAAGCTACTACTTCATCATATTGCATAAGCACTCATCTTAGTCCATTCCCCAATGCATTTATGATCATTAAAAATTGACCACTAGGATCAAGAACTCTTAACACTGGTGCTAAAATAAGATTTATTTTTAATTACTAAAAAGCTAATTCACACTTATCTAACTAGATAAAAATTTTATTCTTATGTTGCAGGTAGATAATTAGATTATCTTAGAAAAATTTCAAACAAATTTATTGTGATAGCCTGTTAATCCTATGAAACTCCTTACCCTATGGACACTATTTGGTGTCATCCACTCCACAATATCTCTTATATTTTCTAGATCTACTAAAATACCATCCTATAAGATAATATGTTTCAAATATTTCACTTTTTTTTGGAAAAATGCGCATTTGGATAACTTGTTGTATAACTTGTGCTTTCAAAAATGTTGCAAAACTAGCTCTAAATGTTAAAGATGCTTTTCTCCATCCTTAGATATATAATAATGTCATCCAAAAATACCAAAACAAAATGATATGGATAATATTTGAACACATTATTCATGAGATTCTTTAATGTTACAAGATCATTCATCAACTCAAATGGTAACACTATAAACTCATAATGCCCATAATGAGTTCTAAAAGCTATTTTTTGAATATCCTCATCTTTTATCCTTAATTGATGATATCCTACTCTAATATAAATCTTGGAAAAGACCATTTTTCTTTGCATATGATCAAAAATATCATCTATTAGAGGTAGTGGATACCTATTTTTTATAGTCACTTTACTCAAGATTCTATAATCAATGCAAAGTTGAAGAGAACCATCCTTCTATTGAGGCCAACATCTCCCTATTTTTGAAAATTGGGGCCCTTAAGATGTCTTAGATCCTTTTCATTAAAAAACTTTGTTGTACTCCTAGGTTTTTATAGAATTTGAAGATCATCCACTCTGATAGGGTAGCATATATGTGTATAATTAAGTTTGGTGTGCATAGTAATGATAATGGTTTACCCTATTTTATGAGAAATATAGGTTCCCTAGGGAAAACACTAGTTTTTACTAGGTAAGTAATCCACCATGCTTCTACTAGATTTTGGTCTACAAAATTTAATGTTAGACCACTTCAATAGAACCCTAAGTTAAAAAAATCCTTTGATTTGAATTCAAATTTAGTAGGAATAAATTGGTGAGAATGTTCAACACTTAAATCACTTAAGTCTAATTTTATATTAAGGCTTGATCATGTTTACTAGCATCACCCAAAACTTAATATAAAATTACACCTACGTATTTGTGTTTTTTCTCATAAATATCCTTATTTATTCTAACTTCATTTAAAATGGTTTCATGGGGTCCCCTTTTATTTCCTATCCAAACCCCTTTTGAATTAAGGTTTAACCTAAGTCTTAATCATAAGACCCATTTTGTATTTATTTATGCAAATGAGGCCTTATGATTAAAACTTAGCCTAGGTCCTTATTAACTTCAAGTCCTAACTTTACTTTTGCCTTGATCATAGATCCAATGATCCTCACTTATTCATAGGATCTAATCCAATGAAGCAAATAAGGCCCTAGCATTGATATATACATCAAGGCACCTTACAAAGATCAACAATCCTTGCTTCATCATAGGATATGATGTAATGATGCAAGAAGAGCCTAGATCTAATGATCCTTGCTTCACCATGGGATCTAATCCAATGGTGTGAGGTGAAGATTAAAAGGTCAAAAATCCACAAAGATACCACATGGTGATCATTTACACCAAGATTCATTGGTAGAGGGTCCCAATTATTAAATATAGCCAATATCATGCAACTACTCAGATCTTCATCTAATGATCCTCACTTCTCAAGATCTAATAGGGTACATTAAATCCAAGATCTTGGGAATCTCTAGGAGGATACCACATGGTACCCTCACATTCAACCATAAGAAATTCATGAATGTAAAATTGACATTATATTCACATCATTTGATGACTGTGAAGATGTCTGTGATGTTAGTAAAAATATTAAATGTAGCATATCTAATATTTTTGCCTAAACAAAGGGGGCATGTTTTGAATGTTTTTAATGAGTTTCACACTGATATTTTAGTTAAAATTAAGATTTAGGAATTTAGCCTAAGTTTTATTTGACCCTTGGGACTAATTTAAACCTCATGCATCTTATAAGATCCTACGACTCTCACTTAATCATCCCAACATAATCCAATGGTGTGAGATCTTTGAATAAGACTCAAGGAGCCTGAGATCTTGACATGTGGAAAGAGCTCAAAAATTGGAAATCAATGGTGTGATGATATACCAAGTGAATAATTATGGGGCTTAATACTTATAATCACCAATGAGGTAATAAACCCAAGATTATGATCAATTACAGCACTCGATCCTTGGATCTTAATCCAATGGAGCAAAACCAAAGGGAAAATTCCAAGGCTAATGACTAGTTGTTTGTGAGATAATTATGAAAAACACCATGAAATGATGCCAAATAGATGCCACGTAGGATCCATATAAGCAAAAGATGACAAAACTTAGATTTTATCCATCTAAAAAAGCAAAGGTATAAATACATAAGTCTTAATTAAATCAAAGGCATAAAAAAACCTAGGTCTAAATCACCTCCACCATTAAAGATCTTAGAGAACTTAAAAACTTGCATAAAACAAGAAGATTATGAATGGTTGAATCATAGTTGAACTTGAAAAAAAATTCTAAGTTAGAAAAGGATAATCTTTAGACTTATATAGAGTAAGTGTTTATCATTTTGAAAGGTTGAGAAGTAATGGTAGGGGGAAGACAATAATGGAGGGAAGAAATAGAGCTTTACTTATCCATGGACCACCTGGGTAGGGTTTTCAAGGATAAAGAGTTGGACATCATGGCATTGAAAAATGGTGAAAGAATTGGTTCAAGATCTTCTTCACCATAGAAAAGATGCATGCCCTCACTTATAATTATAGGAGAATTAAGGTAGTCAACACCAAATACAAGGACTTGATCACTATGCAATTAGTCAGTCTTCACCATGTGACTACTAAACTTGAGGTACTTCATTATATCAATGTACTTTCTCCACTTTTTGTTGAATATAGGGTGGATTATGACTGCATTTTAAATGATGGAACAACTATTAAAATTGCATACATTTCCCCTATATCATTTGAAGGATACTACAAGCTTCTATGGTCCCATGTTGATTTATCCTCAATCAAGAATTGGACCACTCAGAATGACCTTGACACCATCCTAAGACCATGGCTTAACTAGGGAAACCATGTATTCAGAGATTTCCAAGGAAGGATTCCAATTTACTAGTTTATGGAAGCAATTAGGGTTGTCATGACCTTGTTGAATAGAATTTTTGGGGCTATCATAACCACTTATGTCAATCCCACCTGGGTTTCCTGTGTGCACTTCTTAATAGATCAATAACTCACCCCTCCTATTGGATACATGATAACCATCCACCTAAGCCACCAATTTCATACCATCAAAAGGAACACCAGCAAACAATTCTTCATGATGTCTTACTTTCTTGATGCCTTTCTCACTTCCACCCAATTCCCTAATATCAAAAACTAGTATCCTAGGGGTAGAGCCACTGTATCCCATCATTATTCAAAAATGAATATTTTAAAATATAGGAATCATATGTAATTTATTTATGATTGCATTTATCCCACCTTGACATAGACCATCACTAGATTCCTTATGCCTAGAGTGCACCCCTTAATCAAAAGGTATGTGGAGATGATGGGGGATAATTGGTATTACCCTAATTACATGGTAATTAAAATTGAGGGAACCATGTCTTCACCATACAGATTACATGTGTATGTCCCAAAAAAGATAGCTAAGTAGGAAATCACATTCCATCTCTTCAATGGGGTTGATGGATTATATAAAGAAAAGAAGAAAGGTCTTCTCCACCCCTTTCCCTTGATAATTGGGAAGACCACACTGCATGACTAGAAATACGTTGATGTCATGTCTAGGTAGAGGGAGGCCTTTATTTTCCAAGTAGATGAATTAAAAATGTGGGATTCCAAAAGGAGAGTGAAAGACCATTTTAAGGAAAATAAATTGATTAAGCCAGTCTATGAACACCAGATTGGGGTCTATGATCACATATACACCAAGGCAAGTGGCTTTGAGGAAGTGATAGCTAGACTCAAAGAATGTAATACCAAATTAGAACATAGAATGATACATGAAAGGAAACCAAAAAAGGACATTTGGAAAATGCACCCTCTTTAGTATTATTTACTACTTTCCATGTCCAGACCATCTCAAGGACCTCCTTAAGAAAATTCTCTAGCACTTTAAAACCTTGGTAAACAACAAGAAGAAGAAAGACAAGGTGAGGCAACCTCATCTTCAGGCCCTCCACAAGAACCACCATCTCTAGTGGAGCATGTAGACATGGTGGATCTTGAGCCATATGAAATAGTTGAGGTTGTTTTCAAAGTTATTGAAGAGGCCTATGGCTCAAATAGAGAGGAAACACATGAAGACCCTAACACCCAAGTGGGACAAGTTATAGAGGCTCATGAATAAATAGAGGGGATTAAGAAAAATAAGGGAAAAAAACCTAAGTTATACTTAGTTACAACTACAACTCAAAGCAAGAGGAAAGTAGATTTAGCCCGTGTCCCTACCAGATCTAAGAAGCCAAAACTTCCATTTATCCATTTAGCCCAGGATATAAATCTATTTAGTGATGAGTTCCTCATCCATGGGCTAGTCATTCCAGATTGGTTCTTATATGGGAAAATCCAAAAGATTCCCTCCATGGCCCATTCATGGGCATTGTCATGGAATATTAGCATTAATGTGTATGAATACCTTCAATTATGGATTCTTGAAATGATGAAGGAATAAGAATAAAGAATACTAGTCAAAGCAAAAGGCCTTGGTGACAAGAAAATATATGCTCCAAGGGAGTCCAATGAAACAAAGGTGGAAATTCCATAGACCACCAAGTTCACTGAGCCCACTACTATAATACATTTCAATCTATATACTTTAGGGCTAGAAAAGATCACCACAAGGAAGGTTGTGGTGGGTATAGAGGAGTTTACCTTTCAAAGGGTGGAACCATTTGTAAGCCTAACTCTAGTGGGAGGATAGGAATTTAGAGAGCCTCCCATTCACCAATAAGATGTGGATATCTTAGTTGGGGCTCAATCAACATAATCAATGGAAGGAATTAGGGGATTGAAACAACTTATTACCAACTTAAGGAAGGAGAATCAAAACCTTGAAACCCAGGACATCTTCTTGGTCCCTGAGGAGATGATTAAGATGTTAAGTGGATTTGTTTTGACATGTTTGAGGCCTTGAAGGTTATGAAACTTAGGAGGTATGCCTTGACACAACAAGATGAAGTATATATAGCCTTGATTATCTAATGATAGGCTTCATAGGACCAAATTACTGAGTTAATCAAAATGTAGGTAAGAAGATAGATCCCAGGCTCTATTACTATTAGCTTGGGACACTTGAGAGCAATATTGGGAATTTTTATTGACAAGATATAATCCTTGAGCACTTGGCAAAATAATGTCAATAATCTTATGGAAGAAGATGTGAGTTTAATGCAAAAAATTAAGAAAATCCTAGGGATCATGCTAACAAGGTCTTCGCAACCCATCACCATTGGGTTAATAGATGATGAGGAGATTAAACAAAGAGCCACTACTAAAATTTATAAATAAAGGGAAAGAATCAGAGCCAATCTAATAGTGAGGATTAAAAGATATTGGACATCATCTATGATTCTAGAGAATAGATTGCAAAGGATAGAAGCATCAAGGAGGCTATGCTTAGGAATGATAGAGAATTCAATAAGCTTATAGACCAAGAAAAAGGATATCTAATGAAGCTTGTAGTAGATTTGGGACTAGTTAATGAATAAGATACTAAGGCCAAAGACATACTCCAATAAAGATAGATGTAGGGCCCATCACTATCCCAATATAAGATTCTATCATTGTATCACTTATAAAATTGAATAGTCTATTATGTGTGCATATACTTGTCTATTAACATAAGCACTTCTGGGTTAGTTCAGTGTAAAGAGTCATGTGTATTATAGAATTTTCATGAAAATAAAGCTACCTTTATTTTTCATACATATGTATTTAAAAAATTGACTAGGAGACTGCCTATGTCCTCTATAAATAGGCAGTGTCACCATTTTATAGGAGAGATATTTTTGATCAAAAATTGTATACTTAGAACAATTAATACAACTAAAGAATTATGAAAAGTTTGTTTATATGGTTGTGTTAAGGGTTACTAGATTTTATCTCAATTTCTTGTCTAGATATCAAATTTTAATGGTTTCTTTAAATTTTGAATTGCATTCTTGTTATAGGGTTGTTAATCTGTGCTACGTTAGATTAGTTGAAAAGATCATAATTTGATTAACTTTAATTTGTTCTGCATCAAATATGTGCATTTACTATATAGGTGTAGTAGAAAAAAATTAAAGCATACTTGGTTCTTACTTGTATTTTCAACTTGTGATCTAAGAATTTGACTCAAAAGATGATGGTTAGTATGGTGTTAGTTCCAAAATGAAAATAAAATGAAAGAAACACACTAACTAGAATAACATCTCTAGGCCTAGACACAAGGGAGAGCTTAGTTTAAAAACATGAATAAAAAACACAACTAAAATATAAAATAAACCCTCTTTTACCTTCCTTGGATGCTCTCAAATTCTTGTTATAGTGGCTTGCTCAGCTTGTGCTCATGAAGTCCTTGGCAATGGAAGCTTGACTACCTTCATCTCTCCTTGGCACCTTTGGTTTTGGCTTGGGTTGGCTTGGAATCAATTTGGCATGGTAACACTAATTTAAATGGATTCTTAAATATATTTGTGAATTATAACCTTGCACCAAAATATCTTAGAAATGATGTTTATGGCCTCTTAATATATATATTTTTGCAAATGTCTATAATCAACCTGAATCGCCCATCTCAAGATTGAGATGTGTGGTTGAGGATTAATATATTTTTGTAATTAAGTTTGTAATTATCCTCATCATGACATTGGAAGAAGTGGAAATTAAGAGGCATGGAGGGCATCATGGAAGGCATTGATGAGACATGGAGGGCATGAATCCTGATATTTGTGGCATTTATGGCCTGGGGATGTCTTTCCAAGAAATGAGGTCACCTAAAGATGCAAATATTCAATATTAATTTCTAAAAATAAGCATTCAACATGTTTCCATGAAATTATTAATTAGGCTTTGATTTAGATTAATTATCTCTTAAGCATGTTTAAGCACTTTATGCACAAATTACTCAAATTGATCAAGATGTCTTGTTATTGGTCCAAAATTTGACTAGATTGAAATTGGAAGGTGATGTTAGATGCATTGAAACCATATTCCCATTTAGTATGTTACCAATAATAAATTAAAAAGGAACATGTGTTATGTAGAATATTTTATAGGAAAGAGCAATCTAGAGGACCTAAGTGTAAAATTGGCATTTTGACTCGAAATGATCTAATCAAAGTTAGTTGACCCACAAATTGCATTGCCCCATTTAATGATACTCTACCAAATTCAGCACTTGAATATGTCAATTTCATATAATTTAGTGTGCTTTAGTGTTTTTAGACCAAATTATGCATTTTAAGTGGAAATTGGTCAAAATACTAGTTGGAGGTCATCGACGGTCCATTTCAGGTGTCTACACAACTTATCCTCAGAAGTTTGCCTAGTTGTAGTGAAAATTGAGAATTAACTATTTTACATTACATATTGGTTTAAATGCATGTTCAATCAATTGAAACTTTGTCATAATGTTTGAGATAAATAATAGTAATCACATTGGCTTCCTCTCTACCTTACCCTTCCTTTTTATCCCCCTTTTTTAAATAACTCACTATAGCTTAGATCTCATTATCAAATATTCACTTAGATTAGTGTAGTTCAGAACTTTGATCATAGATTCACTAGAATTCACAAAGGTTTGGATCAAGGTGGAACCCAACCACTAAATCATATAAATATTATGGAATAGTCTACTTTGTTTTGCCCTTATTTCATCACAGGCATTACAATTACCAAATACCTACAACTCATGCTATGAATTCTTAGGATTCTAAAATGAGAAGTGTTCTCTAAACATTGAGATCACCTATGGTACACTTAGAGGCATCAACACCTTATTTTTGATGAAGACAACTAGTTCACATTATGGTGACATACTTATTTTGATCAACCCTTTAAACGACTCCTAGAGTTGAGCCTTCAATTTAACCAATTCAGTGCTTGTCATTTGATATGGTGCCTTAGAATAAGGTTTTGATCCTGGTATGATATCAATTGAGAAATCAAACTCTAATTTAGGATGCATTCTTGGAAATTTCTCTAGAAATACATCATGAAAATTCCTAAGGAAAGGGTAATATTCAATAGATGGTTCCTTAGATTCCTCCATTTCATTTATCTTGATTATAAATGCTTGACATCCTTTTCCTTGAGCCTTCTTGAGTTGCATTGCATAAATATGCTTAAGTCTTAACTCCCTTTTCATGCCTTGAATTATTATCTAATTTCCAAAATTGTCTAGACACTGAACCTTCTTCAGATAACAATCAACATTATCTTTATGATTCGTATCTAGTTGACCCCTAAGAACACATCATATGACCCTAGTGGTGCTGCATAAAGATCTAATACTATTGTGAATTTGGGAAACCTAATCTCTGCTTCAACTAAACACTTGTCAAATTTGAATTTTGAATCTTTCTCATATTGTATCAATCATGCATTTGCCATTATTCTAGATTTTCTAGATAACTTATTTAGAATTCTGAGAGCTATAAAACATTATGTAGCCCCTATATCAAAATGGAAACTCTATGTTCAAATAAAATACCTAATAGTTTTATGGGTGAAGCTTGAAATTTAGTTTGTTGATTATCAAATGCAACATGAATACATTTTTAAAAAGTTCCTTGCTGAGGAGTAAATCCTTTTTTATTTGACTTATCCTAGGTACACTCACATGCAAAATGGTCACCTCCATAAATGAAACAACCTCAAGGTGGTCCCTTCCTATCAAACTATTAATTTACCTTAAAATCACTTTTGAAACCATTATCTAGTTTTTTTTTACCTAAACCACTATTAAATATGGTATTCTAACTCTTAAAGTCTTCAATCTACTTTTAGTTCTTATTTTTGAAAGTTGGCTTAGAACTTCCAAACTTTTTCTTAAACTTATCTCTGATCTGAGAAAGAGATTTCAAATTATATTCCTATTTAAACTTTTTCTCAAAGACTTAGTCCATAGTAGATGGCCCATGAACATCCATCTCTCCACCAATCTAGGGTTTCAATCCCATAATGAACTTCCTAATCCTAAACCTCTCATCTACCTAATACTAAAGTACATAATTTAGAAGTTTGGTGAATTTTTTATAGTACTCATTCACTGATAGGTCTCCTTGATTTAGATTCTAAAAATCTATAAGCTTTTGGTCAAAGTATAACTATGGAAGCCACCATGATTTAAAAAATGTCACAAATTGCTCCCATGTAGTGGTGTCAAGTTAAGATTCATTTCTAACTTTTTGTTGGCTCACCATGTAGCTGCTTCTCCATCCAATTGGTAATCTCCCCAAATTGCTTTGGTGACCTCAGAGAGTTTTTAATCTCAAAATACTTCTATATCTTAGTCAACCATGATTTAACTTTATCTCTCATAATGGTTTTATCAAACTTATGTGGATTCACCTTTTGTATATCTCTAACCAATTCTGTAGCTACATGTGTTCTCATGTCCTGAGGCACTTCTTCATGTCTTTATTATTAAGGGATTTCCTACTCAAAAATATGATCTTCAAGCACATATTAATGGGATTCCTCCTCATGTCCATAAATTTCCTATTCTAGAGCTATGATTCAGTCCCTAGTTTTATTCATGGCTATAAAAATCTGATCCAACTTTGTTGCTTGTTCATCGATAAATTGCTTAGGATCAAATAGAGGGTTATTATCATTGACATTTGAAATACCATTTCTATATGATCTATCTTGTACCATTTTTATTTCTATTAATAGAAGGATATGAAAATATTAATGGACTCATTAAGTCCTAGAATTTGAGCCACAACTCTGATACCACAATGTAACATCCCCACTAGGATTTACTAGAATAATGTAATAATTTTTTTAAATTATATTCCACGTATTCTTTGATTAGATTATACCAAAAAAATATAATAAGTGATCTTATAATACATATTAAGTATGTTAATCATAAATTAAACATGTAACATCTATTAGTTACTGATCACTAGCATCACATGAAATAAAACATAGCTACATATAAAAAGTAATTACATAAAATCTAGCCATGACTGGTATAATAATATAGCCACTACTATCAATGTGCAATAAGTAATTAGTTACATTTCTAACTAAAATTATGTCTCATTAATAAATACAATATTATATATAAAGCTCTATAGAGCATGAGTCTCATGAATTCTAGTATCTTTGATAATCTCAAGTGTAGTCTCCAAATAATTACTGATGTGGGAAGGGAGAGCATCATTCAAGCATTTTTCATACCAACCACAGACCATCGATCCTCTTCATAATATCTCAATTAGGAGATGACCCTCCCTTCATAGATGGGTAGATAGTGATAGTGAAAGAATTCAAAGATACAAGCTAGTACCCTTGCAATATAAGATTTCTAATACATGATGTGTATCATAAAGAAAATAAGCTCTAACATGATACTGTACAAACATGTAAATCATACATATTAAATGACAATGTCTAACTAAACATTACTTTGGGTAAAGTTTATAAATAGTTATTGATCTTTAATATCTGTCAAATTCATACACACACCACTTGATTGGATCACCTTCATCTAGTATTGGTAATTCTAAGTAAGCTAGTGAAGTCCCTCTCACTACTTAGTTAATACCAATAATGAGAGATTTAGTTAATATAAATATAACTAGTAGAGTCATACAAATTATTTTCTACTAATAGGTATAAAGTATGCTAAAATATAAGAATAATTAAAATCAATATATTTAATCCATTAAATGTATGAATGAATCTCTATTATATTATTTATCACATAAATAATAAACATAACAAGTATAGTTTATACCAACTAGGTACAATATATACTTAGGATGCATGTTTCTAATTTATATAAGTAAATTCAAATGTAGTAGAACCAATAATATCATAGTATATTATACATATTAATTAATTACAAAAAAAATCATAATTATTTCAAAGATCAATTAACTCATAAAATAAAATAAAATCTTTCATTTATGCAACTTGTACTTTTAGAAGACAATATGCATATATTCAGTGTCCTATCCCACAAGAATCTATGACTTAATTTTAAACAGTCAATAAATCTATAATTATAGGCATACATATTGATGTTCTAATATATGTCATATATGTATACAAGAACTTAAGTCCTCACACATATATATTTCATATATTTATACATGCATAATAAGTACCACATAGTATATATGTTTTTAGTACATAATTACTATTTTGTCATACTAACAGTAACTTTTATTTTCAAATAGGAACTCAATTTAATTTAAATAATCAATTAATTTAACTATTCCCAAAATACAAATCAAGGATATAACATAGGGTCACCACACTCCCAACCCCAATTTCCCCCAATTTCATTCATTAGGTTCATATGCCATTCAGTGATTCTCAAGCATCATCTCAAGTCTAACTCAAATTCATGTTGAATTGTATGAGCATTGCATAGTCTTTATAATCATTTAATCTTATATAGTCTATGCTCAATTTAAACATATCATATTATGTATTTTTCCAAGTCAAATTATTGATTATAATGACAAATCGTATCCATATATATTCATTAATGATTCCCATACAAACTTCAAACTAGATATTGAAACACAAGTCTCATTATCATAATAATATGAATACAAGATCCCAATATAATAGATAAAAAATTGATACTAAAACCACTACTGGTATATGCTAAAAAATACCTAAAAGTTAATAACAGTCACCTCCATTAACACAAGCTTAACTTTCACACTAAATTTATAAGTATATATAGATAGCTCAAACATGTGGTACTTCAATATTTTGGATGATAAACATACATATAGTTCACATATATATATATATATATATATATATATATATATATATATATATATATATATATTCTCATTGTTTGATCAACATATTACACAAAACTCTATCATAATAATATGAATATAAACCCATTCATTAACTCAGACTTCATAATTGTCAAAAGTCTTATGTTATATATATATATATATATATATATATATATATATATATATATATATATATATATATATATGTATGTATGTATGTATGTGCATATATGTATACACTTTGATAGGTATATATATATATATATACATATATACATATATATATATACATACATATATACATACATACATATATATACACACACACACACACACATATATATATGTATATATGTATATATATACATATATATATGTATATATATATATATACATATATATATATATGTATATATATATGTGTATATTATGTGTATATATATATATGTATATGTATATATATATGCATATATGTATATATATACACACACCTATCAAAGTGTATATATATGCATACACACACACACACATAAAACACAAGAATTTAGACAATTACAAAGTTTGAGTTAATAAATGAATGGGTTTATATATGAATTTTGGGTATTGTTTATTGTAAAGTTTGTTTATACATACATACATACATACATACATACATACATATATATATATATATATATATATATATATATATATATACATATACATATACATATACATTTACATATACATACATACATACATACATACTTTGATAGGTGTATATGGACATGAAGTGTGTGTGTGTATATATATATATATATATATATATATATATTTAAAACATAATACTTTTGATAATTACGAAGTCTGAGTTAATAAATGAATGGGTTTATATGGAAATTTTGGGTATTGTTTGTTGTAAAGTTTGTTTAGATTTATATATCAAAATTATGAGTATATGTATACCTAATACATGGGATTGTGCATATTTTGAGTTATTAGGGGTATAAATATGAATTATATGTAATTTAGGAAAACAAATGAATTGATATATATATATATATATATATATATATATATAGTATTTTTTTAGCATTGAAAATACATATAATAGTGAACTGTGTATTTGTCAATTAAAACCATGAGATTATACAAGTCTATACTATGTGTATAATGATATTCAAAAAGTGAATTGTGTATATTCATTTGTCATTAAAATAGTGAAAACATACATATGGTTTGTGTCACTTCAATAAGTAAATAAATTTATATGGGCATTCTAGATATTATTTGTTTGAGGTGTGTTTAGGATTCTGATATGTTTATATAAATGTTTAAGTTTTGTGTAATATGTTGATCAAACAATGATAATGTATATATATGAACTATATGTATGTTTATCATCCAAAATATTGAAGTACTACATGTTTGAGCTATCTATATATACTTATAAATTTAGTGTGAAAGTTAAGCTTGTGTTAATGGAGGTGACTGCTATTAACTTTTAGGTATTTGATAGCATATACCCGTAGTGGTTTTAGTATCAATTTTTTATCTATTATATTGGGATATTGTATTCATATTATTATGATAATGATACTTGTGTTTGGATATCTGGTTTGAAGTTTGTATGGGATCATTAATGAATATATATGGATACTAGTTGTCATTATAATCAATAATTTGCTTTGGAAAAATACATAAAATGATATGTTTAAATTGATCATAGACTATATAAGATTAAATTATTATAAAGACTATGCAATGCTCATACAGTTCAACATGAATTTGAGTTAGACTTGAGATGATGCTTGAGAATCACTGAATGGCATATGAACCTAATGAACAAAATAGGGGAAAACTAGGGTTGGGAATGTGGTGACCCTATGTTAGATCCTTGATTTTTATTTTGGGAATAGTTAAACTAATTGATAGGCTTAGTCTTTAGGACAATCTTAGGATATAATGAAATTGTTACTAATTTGGTAAACATAACAACATCATGTCTTGAATAATAACTATACTAATTTAAATTCAATTATATTTTTTCAATAATAATGGTAAATTGGAAAATTAATAAATCAATCATAATAATATTATAACAACATAATCTTTGTTATCACTACATTATATATACTATCTTATGTCTTTTGTTATCTTCATATATTAAGGTGTTAAGCCATATACTGATATTTATGAATATCATAAATATAACTAGTTAATGTTCTAAACCTTACAAAGACATTATGGTTAGTCTATATACAATAGTAACTAGATATTATTCATGTAGATTAACGTTCCCATAAGCATTAACAATCATGAATTTAATAACATAACATAATCATATTACAATATTATACACTAAATTTAGGTATGATATCCACAATGCAATCACACAATATTAATTCTACATACAGTTATTAAATTGAACTAGCACACACCTAGCACACATAATCATTTATCTAAATGATTATAACATTAATAACATACTAATGTTAACAAATCAAACAATACATATAATATGTACTATCTAATGTGGTGTGTCCATGGGTTCTAGTTATTTCTCTATCATCCCCTAACACCTCCATTTATGTCATACTCTCTGATGATGCTCTCCCTCCATCATGCTCTGAGGGATGAATCTCTCTTGCATCCAACTCATGACAATAAGGTAGTTATCTCATAACATCATTATATATATATATATATATATATATATATATATATATATATATATACTATTGTAACAATAAATTAACATTATCATAATGTAAATAATTTATAATACAACTAAATTATAGCATTGTAATTATGAAATTAAAATAACATAGAATTATCCCATAACAACATATTACTTATAGCTTAGTTAAAAAGTAATTAATCAATTTAACAACCATAATAATCCATGAATAATTAGGCAAATCAACTTAGTGATAAATTAGGATATGACACTCATGAGGGCTCTTGTGCACAGAATACTCAAGGAGAAGAACAAGTGCTTGAATAGGAATGCTATCTAGTAGGTTGGAAGGAGGCACCACAAGTGGAGAAGAAGGAGCCATAGATGGATAAGGAGATGATATCAGTGAAGAAGGAGGAGCCTTATTACATGGGTAGCCTGAGGAAGGAGGAATAACTGGTGTAGGTATTGATAAAAGATTATCACAAAGGTGCTACTATAAAATATGATAATGATCAGTATGATGGGTACTGCACTGGTTCCAAAGGCTATATACATCCCCATATTTAGGGATATACTCAAGTAACAACATAGGAGGAGGTATAACCTTGTCTTTGGGTTGAGAAAGGGTGGGACATAATGTGTCAATATATTACCAAAGCTTTTGGTAATGAGTGGAAGAATGATTATTTGTCTCATGAAAGAAACAAATACACTTGTTAGTATATTTTAGGGGCCTGGTAATAGAAGAGGTAGAAGGAGAAGTTGGGGGTGGTTGATGTAACTAGTAGTATCTGGTTTAATGACCTATAACTTTATAGATATCACAATAAGGTTGACCAATCCATTAGATGGGCATGGAATCAATCTACAACAAAGGAAGAAGGCCATCACCAAGGGAAGGCACGACTAAAGTAGAAATTAGATTAGGCTCAACTAAAGGTGAGATTGGATGCATAAAAGGCTTAAGATTAGTAGTTATCATCTCTAGGGGAAGAATATTATAATGATCCTAATATCTATAAAAATGGTAAGGATTGGTCATGGCATGATCCATGAACATGCTTCTAAGAGGCTCTAATGAAATTGGAGGTGTACCATGTGATCACTCCATCTCTACCTTGTAAAAAATAGGAAGAATACTAGAATTAGGCATTATTAAATAAGTGATACAATAAGATGAATGAAAATATTGAAATAAAGAAATAAGATATTGAAGAATCTTAGTATTTTTAGCTTGGACAAGTCCTCAAAATGGGTCATCTAAAGCATAAACATCATCATAATTAGGTGTATGCAGGTTGATGGTACATGTGGGTATGACCTTATAATCAATATTCAAATGATGAAGAAATTAAGATAGAAAAAATCTTTATCAAAGTTAAGACACTTTAAATTAAGTTTGTCAAAATAAGAGGATTATTGACATTAAGTACTCTAAAGAACTTCTCCTAACCACATAAATCTTGGATCATAAAATTAAGTATGAATATCATCTCATGAAGTCTTTATGCATGAAAATTAAAATGGGCTTACCTTCCCACAACATATTATCTATTCCTCAGGACCCCTTAAAGAGCCATCAGTCTACTATAAATATTGGGTACTTGTGTAAGAAAATAGGTAACATTATCATTTTTTTTTAGTTCTCCTATCCCAATCTACTAGCCTACTACACTACAATGGACCTTAGCTCTATTATGAGACCAATTGTGGAGTTTTATCTTCGATTAGAGATATGAGATGTGATATTAATCACATATTTTAGTGTGATTTTGTATTTTAAATTTGTATGTTACCTTTTGATCATTGTATTTTATTTTAAATGATTTGGCTTTTAAATTTTGATGGATTTTTATATTTCTCCTCCATATAGATTTGGAGAACCAAACATGGGTTCTAAAAATGACTATCATTTGAAAAATTTGGACTTGGTTTCTAGGAAATATAACTTAGAGAGCATGGTTTCTAAGAGTCTTGTTAATTCATATGAAATAAAAGTGATATCTTGACTTTGACCTTCTTTTATCCAAAGTGGAGTGAAATAAAAAGAAATCAAGGGGAATGAAACATTAAACAGTTAGAATTTATTCAAATTACAAAAAAATGTGATAAAGGTGAAAGGAATACAATGACAAGTAAGTATGATTCCTTATCATAAAAATGTATGCAAGTGTAGGGAAACATGCTAACATATTTTGTTGTACAAATTTGATTTACAAAAATAAATAAAAAATGAAGATGGTAATATGGGATCATAACTTGTAACCATTTATTAACATTTTAGAAAAGGAACACTTGTCTGAAAATAAAGGTGGGTTTAGAATAAAATGGTGACTTTATGAGGAGAGCAAGGTCCTATGCATGGTCTTACACTGCAACTCATAAAAGAGAAAAACCAAGAGGGTACAATCAAGGCAAAAATAGTATTTTGTGAGGAGGGTGTGTTATAATCCATGGTCTTACACTAAAAATCACAAAAGAGAGAATCAAAAGAGTAAAAAAAACATGCAAAAATAAAATGGGAAAGATAGTATTTGTGAGGAAGGTGCGGTTGTATCCATGGTCTTACATTACATCTCACAAAAGAGAAATCAAAGAGGGTGAAAAAATCATTTAAATATAATAAATAAATAAAATTGAAATGAATTCATGAGGAATACTGGGTCCTATCCATGGTATTACAATACAACTCATGAGAAAAAGAAACTAAAGGACCAAGAGAAGGAACTAAGGTTTGTAGAAAGAGAAACTATTTTAAAGGGTGAGGCCTGTGAAGAAATCCTAAAAAAAATGTTAGTAGAGTAGAAATATGATATGAAAAAAAAAAAAAAAAAGTAAAATTTTTCTTCAAGAATTGCGCATTAGTGCGCTCCTTGAAAACATGGCCTTCATTACTTTGGAGGAAATAGGTGTTAGGACCAAGAATATTTTTCACTAAATAAGGCCTCCACCATTTTTGAGTATATTTTCCTTTTTTTATCATGGATATATTCTAATTTAAGGAGTATATTAGCAAAAGTAAAAGTGTGGACTTCACTTATTTTATTATGTTGTTTTAAAATATGAGTCTTGTATTGGTGATTATGTTGTAGAGCAGATAGATGGTATTCATCGAGAAGATCAAGAGCATGAAGGTTGGTATATACACATAATATTTCAAACTTTATTAATTATTGATGTTTTATATCTTTTAGGAACTCATTGAGTCTCAATATCTCTAAGTTCACACCCTAAGGGGTGCACTAAAAAAAGGATGGGTAGACTATTGGTGCTTCACAGGATTATTATCCCTTTTTGCCACTTACAATCTACACACTTATCTCTTAAAACCATTCTCCTAAGCTTTGCTTCCTATTTTATACCCTCCTCTATTATTTTAATACTTTAATTATCCCTTCCCTAATATAAACCCATTTCCATATCAACCTTGTCTCCTTATTGACAAAAATTATTAGGGACTAGGTTAGCCTCTAGCTGACCTAGTCGATGACCTAGTTTTTTTGTCAATTACAATACTAGGTCAACTGAGTCAACCTTGTGGACCTAAAATTTTGGAAGGGTTTAGGGTTAGATCCAATTACATAAACACATTAATTTTACCATTCTTAGAGAGATATCAAGATTTAATTATTCATTTACACTTATTTACAATATGTTCTTCTGCCATTCTACTTGAGAAGTCTTAGCTAAGGGTTTCTACTTGGAAAAGAATCTTGTATTGTGGAGAAAGTATTAGATGTTTTGGACTTTATTAGTGATCCTTACAAAATATAACAACCTATTGTGAATAATATTTGGCCAAGGGAGAGATTTTATCTTGATAGGTTCATCTTCAAGGTAACTATCTCTAAATTTACTCCTCTCTTTAGTAGATAGAAGTAGTATAAGTAATGGATTTTGAATATATTTCTCTCTCCATGAATTAGGGTCTTACCTATACATAGATTAATTAGTATTATCATATACATGTTTAATTTTATGTTTAATAACCCTCATTTTATGCCACAAGATCTGGTGAGCACTAGATTAGACTATTACTCTACTTGTTATTAGTATAGTGAATATGAAAACATAGGACCTGGTTAGGGTTATTACATAGTTTTGCTTGACTAGAGGATTTGTAACCCTCCCTAGTAATATTATTTGTAGTAAAATATCCCTTATCTAGGTCTAGTAGATCCATATAGTTCATGACCTTGATTATGTAATGTATCCCTAATCATAAGTATAATTAAGATTTATCTTCTCTGAGCTAGGATTGATTTGTAGATATACTACATTTCTCATCACATACATTCTGGTGAACCTAAAATGAATCTAAAACTTTCAATTTTTATTTCATGATTTTCATTTTTATCATATTATTATTTTTTATATTTGTGATATTGTATCAAAATAGTCAGTATAGTTCTAAATTTTTATATGCAAGTTTAACACATAGTCTTATCAAAATGAATCTATTATTTATATGTAGGTCTTCATAAGATATAGATTACTAGATAGAATAGGTTGAAATAATAATTTTATTCAATCCTAGATAAGAATAAAATTTTGAATAAGTTTATTTTATCATCTTATTCACTCTACCAGCATCCATATCAAAAAATTAGTTCAAACAGGTTGACCTAGTCAAATTATCCTTCTTCATCACACATGGTTTTGTAGAACTAGGTCAAACAAGCCACCTTAATTTTCATAATTTTAAATCAAAATTCAAGTCATATAATAAAAAAAAAAGTAATATTAATCATATTCTAACATACCAAGGTTCCTCTCTTTCTCTCTCTATCATTTTAGTACTTCATTTCAATTTTGTATTATACAAGTTAGCAGTCTTCAAAATTATAACCCTACAATAAACTAAGTCAACCTAGTCAACTTATTTATGTAACCTATCTTGTGTCTAAAATACTGAGTTGACCTATTTGACTCTTTATTAAAGACTTTGATTTCTTAGAATAGTATCGACTTGGTTTACTTTGTTCTATACTATTTGCATATAGTGTTATCTGAATCGACTCTGTACCATTCTAAATTTGAAAATTAGCAATTATTTGATAGTAATTAATTTAAAATTTTATTTTTAGATGTTTTCATTCTTAGAGTATCTCACATAGTTTAATTATGTGGGTTTTTCAAATTATCAATTAGTTACACTATTTTGCTTTTTTTGCACACATTACCAAATCACACAATATTCAAAATACATTTAACATTTATCTTCCCAAGGCCTACCTACTTAGATTTCATCATAAAGGGCGAAGCCAACTATAGCCAAGTATATATGTGAACTATGAATTTGACTAAGAATAGGAGATTAATATGGAGTTAGTGAATGAAACTAAATCAAAAACACATTAAGCTAACATCTTCATGCCTAGTTACTAGGATGAACTTAGTAACAAAAAAAAATGACAAACACAACTAAAAAGTAAGGAAAAATAACAAGAATTCTTTCACCTTCCTTAGATGATCCAAATGCATTTATAATAGTGGCTTACTCAGCTTTGTGTTCATGAAGTCCTTGGCAATGGAAGCTTGGATACCTCTATCTCTCCTTGGCACCTTTGGCTTGTGGCTTGGCTTGGCTTAGAATCAATTTGGCATGATAACACTAGTTGCATGAAGCTTTGTAATCAATTCTACATTATAACTTTGCATAATCATGTATTTTTGAAGATATTTGAATATAATAACTTTTCATCAAAATAACTTAGAAATGATGTTCACGGCCTCTCTATTTATAGATTTTTGTAAATGACTAGAATTGACTTGAATCATCCATCTTAGGATTGAGATGTGTGGCTAAAGATTAATTCAATTATGAAATTAAAATTGATAAATAGGCTCATCAATATTTGGGATAAAGGAGAAAATAAGAGGCATGGAGGGCTTTGATGAGGCATGAGAGGCATGAATCTTGATATTTGTGGCATTTATGGCCTAGGGATGTCTTCCCAAGAAATGAGGTTGATGTAGATATTCAATATTCATTTCTAAAAATAAGAATTCAACAATTTTATATGGAATTATTAATTAGGATCTAATTTAGTTTAATTAGTTCTTAAGCATGATTAAGTACTTTGTGCATAAATTACTCAAATTGATCAGAATGCCTTATTTTTGGTCCAAAATTCCATTGGATTGAAATTGGAATTCAATGTCAGATGTGTTACAACCATATTCCCATTTAGGATTTTACCAATATAAAATAACAAAGGCACATTTCTCATGTAAGATATTTGATATGAAAGAGCAATCTAGAGCACCCAGGTACAAAATTAGCATTTTGACTCAAAATGATTTGATCAAAGTTCTCTGGCCCATAAATTTTATTGCTCCATTTAGTGATACCCTGGACAAAATTGGCACTTGAATATGTCAATTTAAACTCATTTAATGCATTTTAGTGTTTTTAGGCCAAATTATGCATTTTAGGTGGAAATTGGTCAAAATCCTAGTTAGAGGTTATTAGTGGCTAGATTTAGGTGTCTATAGTTTGCCCCTGTTTGGGAAGATGTTGCAAATTGTAGACAAAACAATGTCTTCTCAAATAATGAGAGATGGACTGTATGCCAAAAAAAATATGATGGTTGAAGAACAAAGCTCTAAATGGTTTTGGGAAGCCTATGATGATTCTCCCTTGAGGGAGTGGCCATCACATTTGTTGATGGATGGTCCCTCAAAAAGAAACAAGAAGAAAGGTAAAATTAACCCGTGGTTGAGATTAATCCAAATAAGAAAATGCTTACATGTATTGATGTAAAAATTATGTTGATTTTCCCAAAGGTAATTATAATCAGGAATAAAAGTCAAAATAATGATTTTCTCATAGGTGGTTATAATCATTAAGAGGACCTAGATTAGCTAAAGATGATTGTGCCCTAGTTAGGGATGATTAGAAAGCATAACTCAAGGGTATAACCTAGAATATAGATTAAATATGAATGGGAATAAAGTGATGAAAGAGATGAATAGAGGAATTAGATTGATCAATGTGAATGATTCAGTTGTACCTACCAATAAGGAGATTCTTGTCTTGATTAGCAATGATACAACTAGAATGGTTAATGGGTTGATTTGATCAAGGGTGGGATGGGAGAATTTGCCAAGGTGCCAAGGAAAAAATTTTGTGACTCCATTGATTGTAGACCTTCTTGAAGTTAATTTTTGTTGTATCATGTGATGGTAGGCATCATGATAGAACATCATAAATACTATCCCAAAATATGCATAAGGACTAAATCCTACTCTAATAAACACTCAAAAATAATACATCAATAATAAAAACCATGATGACAATGTTGACGTATGAATATGGATAGACTCAAGAATAATGTGTGCAAGGAATCACCCAACGAATGCATATAGACTAAGTCAAGGCAATAATGTTGAAAGTAAACAAATAGGCAAGTGAATAAATGAACAAATAAATAGAAAAACAAACAAATAACTTGAAACAAACAAACAAACAAAAATATTGAAAATAAAAAGCAAAAAAAACATCCTAATAATGATAATGCCCCAATAAGGTGGATCAAGGATAACTGACTAAGCTTATATAGGATAGATATTTTTGGATTTTGAAATGTTATGAATATTTTTGGAATTTTGAGGTATCTTAACTCGATCGATAATGACAAGATACTTTCTCACAAAATGGTGAGAGTGTTTGGCTTAGGTTGATCACAAAATGGTGAGAGCGTATGGAAAGGGGGACTAAGGTGACCTCAACATGAATTGAGCATGACCCACATAGTCCTAAAATGACCTCAAGTCACAATAATTCCATCCACATAAAAGGTGAGGAAAAACTAACTAGGTCTCAATAATTTCTCAAATCCAAAAGATGGCTAGTCAAATGGAAATTATGATGGCAAGGTGATGTAATAATACATGATAAACAAGTGTTTCCCCTAGTGTGCCCATAGAAAATTATAACTAGGATACAATGACATAGTTCAATGATACTAATTTTCCCATAGGTAGTTATAATTAGTAGAAAGATTGGTGAAACACTGATTTGCCCATAGGTGGTTATAATTAGGTTCACAAAACAGTCTTGATATAGGGTGGAAAATGAAATATATCTTTCTAGATCAACTGTCACACAACTTTCTTAGACTATCATTTTAAACATGGACTTGATAAGAGTTAAAACCTGATCAAAATATCCTCACAAAAAGTGTAGGAAGAACCAAAGGAACCAAGATCAAAATAGGATTGGGTAGGATGACTAAAAATAGGATTTGGTCTAGATAGGATTGGAATGGTTAGATTGCATGGTCTTGCTAAGGATAATGATGGTTTGATAAAATGAATAAAATGGTAAGAGGGTTTCCCCCATGATAGAAGGTGATTGGTTGGGATATGAAATAATGGTAAAAGGATATGTCACAATGGCAGTGGCATGGTAATGAAATCATATGGTATATGTTTTTGGCCTAGGTGTGGTTTTTGATCTTGTTGTTCTTGTTGATGGGGAGATGCATGTCTTAATCAACAAATGATACAAATAGAATACTTGATCATGTTAATTGCTAGCCCGCACCTCATCTGAATAATTACTTCATCAATAACTACCTGCAAAATGTGATTCTAAGAATGTTGTTATGATCTTCATTGGTAATTGATTTTGATTCCTTCAAACATTGAGATAAGGTATCTTTACAACCTCTACAAAGGAAAGTGCAACTATGGATGGTAAACAAGGACAAATAATGGATGGTAGGTTTAATTTTGAAATGAAATGGTAGATGATAATGGAATATGGAATGGTTGGGAAACAAATGAAGATCAATAATTTTAGTCACATGTAATGTTGTTGATGCTGGATTTGACATAACTTTGGTTGTGGTAGGGCCGAAGACTTGTTCTCTCAATAAGACCACTAGATTTTTCTATTGTTTGATCTTGAGAGTAGCTATAATTTGATTAGGCTATAGATTGGAAGCTATTTTGATTTGATCTTTGATTTTTTCTTTATCAAGTAGTGAAGAACTTTTATGCTTAGCTATTGGTGCCTCAAAGAGGTTTTCACCAATGAAGTTGTCTTGATTATCCCGTAGCATCTTTGATAAGGTTTCACTAAAGATGTTGACTTTTGAATTTGATTGTATTCTAGCACTTTCAAAAAAGTTTCACTATAAAATCTTGAGTTATGACTTTGATTTTCCCCTAGCGCTTCTAAAAAAGTTTCACTAGGAGAGTGTTCTTCTACTATATGAATGTGGTCTTGGCCTCCTTACTTTTATTCAGCTAATATGTCACCATGTATGTAGTTCAAAAAAGTGTGATTTTGTCGATCCCAATTGACACTTGTGGGAGATGGAATGTCAATGATATGTCTATTTTGGTTTATGGTAATTGCTTTTGGAATGGTAATAGAATGGGGAGAGGCTACATAATCCTTATAGAAGATAGTAGGATAACTTGTGTCAAAGCTACAGTACTCATCCTCAAAAACTATAGAAAGATCACAAATGTATTCAAATTGATCTCCAAGGCATGTGTAACCAATGTTATAACAACCATGAACATATTCTTCTTCTGAATCTAATTCTAACTCAAGGGACTCTAAATTTGATGTTGAGATTGATGTTGATTCATATTCTGATGGTAAATCTGATGTCAGTTTAAGAATAGAACCTGACTCTCACTCTAATTATTCATCTAATGGGTACACTTTTATAATGATATCTTATTGAATATTTGGTTTTAGACAAGTAATGGCCTATGATGGCATACTGGGCTCCACAAAAATTGGTTTGTCAAAGTGGGACTCCTCTAAGATGGGAACAAGGTCATGAGACAACTCCTCAAAGACTGACTTGTCAATAGGAGGCTCTTGAATAATAATTACATGGTCAAGGTAATGATTTGCCTAAAGGTGGCTATAAAAATTAATAAGTGACTCAATAAAGGCTAGCTTATTAGAGTGATACTCTTTGATAACTAGTATAGGATCAATAGGTGATTCATCATAGGCTGACTTATCACAAGTGGTTGGTTCAAAAAAAAACATATTGGATTAGTTAGTTGTCCTAACTTTAGTTTCCAATGAGTTAAAAAATACCAATTTTGAACATAGCTTGGTCTTTAAAGGATTGGATCGATTGAGGTTTAGATGGGATTGGTTCTAGATGAGGAATGGCTTGTAGTTAGATAATGGTATGGCATTGGGGAGCATGATTGATCACATGATCCAAAGGATGAAGTCCTAAAATGATAATGATAGGGTATTTTGGGTCTTGATTGCCTACACAAGCCAAAGAACTAGCTCTTATAATGATGAAGGGGTGTTGTGGAGCTTGATTGCTCACATAAGACAAAGGATGAGGTCTTAGTATAAAAATGGTTTGGCATTGTGGAACTTGATTGCTTGTACAAACTAAAGGATTAGGTATTGGTATGGGAATGGTGTGAAATTATGGTCTTGAAATTGAAATGGTATGATGTAGTGGAGCCTGATTACTCACATAAGCCAAAGCATCCATGTCTTCCTCATAAACCATATCATCCCAGTTGTGAGTTGGATCGTAAGGTAGTTTTTGATGATGTTCCATGTACTAATTATTGTAAAGAGGGTATGGATCTATATCTCAAATAACATTATATGTAGTTAGGTCTTCAAATTCCACCTCACAAGCCTCTTCATGCCAATCAAGGTCTCGATTTGGATTTTATGGATTTCGACTATGTTCCCCATAAAGAGTATTATAGGGAGAATAATAAAATTCCTTAAAAAATATTTATGTATAGGGGTTCCTAGTGGGATTTTTTGTGGCCATTATATTATAAGTTGGATTATATGTGACTCTATGATAGGTGTAGTTAGACATATTTGTATAAATGATGAAATCTTCAATAAAAAAAGCTTAGAGTTCTACAAACTCTAAAAAACTATCCAAAGGACAAATGGTTCAAACTTGGTCTAAATTGGTCGAAGGGGTGGAGTTGTATCTCCAATATGGTCTAAAAGTGGAGCTGTATCTCCAAAATGATTTGGGCTAAGACTTATCATAAAATAGTCTAACATCAAATATCTAATGTCAAATGTCATACACATAAAATGTTAATAATATAAATAAAAACCAACATGTCAAAGGTCCAGGTCAAAGTGTTCCAAACAAGGTCTAAACTAGGAAAGGAAAAAGCTAAGTTACCAGGTCTTTTGTCCAAATATGGAGTCAAAAGCTAAGATCAAATAATGCATGTGCTAGGACTTTTGGCCAAATGACGTCAAAATCTAGACTTGAAATAAAGGCTGATGTGATTTGATTTAATCTAACAAGTTTAGAAACAAATTTGACATAGACCTAGCACACAGAATCAAACATAAACATGATCAATTGGCATAAGGCATAAGACAAAAGGATCTTTGAAGAAATACTATGTTTTCTTAAATAAAGACACAAATAATGATAAGGATAGGTACTGAACAAACAAACCATCATTAGTTTTCAATTTCGGGTAATCAATTAACCAAAGTTATGCAACCCAAAAGAGAAAGATATGTGTACTAGCCCCATGAATTAAGACTTAAACAAAAATCAATCAATGTTTAAATCCAAACTTGACAAGGCTAATTCAAAAATCAATGTTGAAAACTAGGATTTGACTAACAAGCTAGACAAGATTGGATAACATGACAACATAAGTCAAAGGTCTAAATGGTATACACGACATGACTTAAAACAAATGGTTTTTGGCACAAGGTGAAACAAGTCTTGAATCAAATTGAGTAGCCTAATGATGTAAGCATGATCAAATGATGTGATATATGTTATTCTTCAAAAGACTCAGAGGCAAAATGGTTTTAACATGATTTGGGTAGCATAAAACTATCCTATTTAATTCAAATACATTGTTTTGACATGGCTTATTAATTAAAAAAAAAGTTTTTGTCTCAAAACATACCAAGTAAAAATAACCAAAATATACTAAGTATAATCATCCAAATCATAGCAAGGGTATGGCAATGTAGGGTTAACTAAACTAGCAAGCTTTCAAATATTTCTCAGGGAATCAATTACACAATGACTTTCATGTCAAAAAATGCAAAAGACAAGCATGAAAATTATGTGATCGTAGCATTTTCTAGTTGTAAAAAGGCCTAGGCCTTTTTACAACTACTACATCATGCTATTCACTCAGTGTAGTGTGATGTCTAAATGTAGATACATCCCATGTGCAACTCTAATTAAGAGCCAATGAAGTCAATTTTTGATGGTGAAACTTTAGGTCAAATCTTCCCTAAAGAAGTCATGGGAGGTGATGAAGTCCCCCTGGCAAGCCAAGTTTACATAAAAATAAATAAAGCATGAAATAGAAAGACTTTAGGGTCATTTTCAAGGTCACCTAAATTTTGATGAGTTTTTGGGGAGTGATTTAGATGACTTTATTTCTAAGCCTTAGACTAGGCTATTTGTAATATGAATGACACTTTTGATTCCAAGGGTTTCCTAGAGGGGACAAATGGAATAACATACACGTAACACCCCTCTTTTTACAAAACAAAAATCTAATTCAAACAACTAAGTGAATACAAAAATCTTGGAAATGCGAGTTCATTTTTAAGCCCAAATGGAAAGGTGTGATGGTGTTCTTTTGACCCCTTGGTCTTAATTTCAAACTTTGAAAACAGTCACCATAAACATCTAAATTTTTTGTTAAACACAAAAATAAGGTTCCTAATCCATTTTAAAGAATGCACAAGGTGATCTAAACATATTTTTAGCAAATTTCAATCTTGGTCCTGCAACAAAAATGCTAGTATGTCCTTTAGACTTGAAGCTACTTTGGGTTTGAAATAATGAACTTAAAAAAAGAGCTCTTGGGTTTATGCTTTTAAGAAAAACACAATGATTGATGTTGGTTCTACTAAACAATGATGGTTACACTTACTAATCGATGACATTTATCTAACCAACAAAGGTTATACCAATAGTGACCAATGACAGCTATGCCAATTGATGATGGTTTTACTAACTGATGATGGTTACTATGTAAACATGTGACAAATAAAAATGATAAAACAAAGTTATAAAATCAAATTTTGAAAATTTTGATGATCCAAATGAAGATTTTAAAGTTGCATAATGATCTTCTTCATGTGTGGGATGCATCTGGTCCTACCAAGCTTGCCATTATGTGAACTAAGAATTTGACTGAGCAAAAGAGATTAGTATGGTGTTAGTGAATGAAACCAAATAAAAAACACACTAAGCTAACATCTTCATGCCTTGTTACTAAGGTGATATTATTAAAAAAAACAAATGACAAACACAACTAAAAAGTAAAGAAAAACAATAAGAATTCCTTCACCTTTCTTGGATGATCCAAATGCCTTTGTAGTATTGGCTTGCTCTGCTTTGTGCTTATGAAGTCCTTGGAAATGGAAGCTTGACTACCTCCATCTCTCCTTGGCACCTTTAGCTTATGGCTTGGCTTGACTTGAAATCAATTTAGCATGGTAACACTAGTTGCATAAAGCTTTGTAATCAATTCTGAATTATAACTTTGCATAATCATGTCTTTTTGAAGATATTTGAAAATAATAACTTTGCACCAAAATAGCTTATAAATGATGTTCATGGCCTCTCTATTTATAATTTTTTTCAAATGACTAGAATCAACCTAAACTATCCATCTTAGGATTGAGATGTGTGGCTAAGGATTAATCTAATTATGCAGTTAAAATTTATAAATAGGCTCATCAATATTTAGGATAAAGGAGCAATTAAGAGGCATGGAGGGCTTTGATGAGGCATGGGAGGCATGAATCTTGATATTTATGGCATTTATGGCCTAGGGATGTCTTCCCAAGAAATGAGGTCACTTGATGATGTAGATATTCAATATTCATTTATTAAAACAAGTATTCAACAAATTTTCATGGAATTCTTAGTTAGGATATAATTTGGTTTAAATACTTCTTAAGCATGATTAAGCACTTTATGCACAAATTATTCAAATTGATCAGAATGCCTTGCTATTAGTCCAAAATTCCACTAGATTGGAATTAGAAGTCAATGTTAGGTGCATTGGAACTCTTTTCCCATTTAGGATGTTACCAATATTAAATAACAAAGGCATGTGTCTTGTGTAAAATATTTGATAGGAAAGAGCAATCCAGAGCACCCAGGTGCAAAATTAGCATTTTGACTCAAAATGATCTGATCAAAGTTAGTTGGCCCATAAATTGCATTACCCCATTTAGTGATACCCTAGCCAAAATTGGCACTTGAATATGTCAATTTCAACTCATTTAATGCATATTAGTGTTTTTAGGCCAATTTGTGCATTTTAGGTAGAAATCGGTCAAAATCTTGGTTAGAAGTTATTGGTGGCCAGATTTAGGTGTCTAAAATAAACACATGGTTAATGGTATATATTGGAAAAGCACCTGACACCTTTATCGCTATGGGATTGTGAAGTGAGGGGATAGGCCCCAATACCAAGCTAGTACAATTATTGACATAGATCCCTTTTAGTCTAAACATCCTAAAACCATCTATAGATTGCTTTCTAGTTCTCTATTTTCAGCCAACTTCCCTATCACACTTAAAAAAAAAATTTATAATAATCTAATAACATTTAGGATGATGACTTAGCATTTAATTTTCAATTGATTTTTTGCTCTCTAATCATTATGTGTTGTATTACAAAAAGTTGCATTGGCACATTGGTTCAAGGTTTTATGCTATGTGCCCTATTTGGATTACTCACGTTAATTCAATTATTTGTGTTTACTTCTATTTTTTACATAATTTATATTGTAAAATTCTATCCTATTTTAAAACATTATCATTCTGGTTAATATAGTCTCTATATTTCCTCCTGCCAAAAATACATAATCAACCAACATAATTGTGTCTCTTATCTATCTATCTATCTTGTACTATATCTAGCAGTACAGAGTTGACACAATCAACTCTATACTCTTATACCTTCTATCCAGCATTATGTAGTCAACCCAGTCAACTATGCACTCTTCTCAGCCCTTTTTTAGTAGTGCTTTATTGACCCAATCAATTTTGTATTTGATTACTGACCTTGTTCTTTTATTTGGCTGATTTGGTTATTTATTTGGCTGAATTCCTTCTCTATCTAAATGAATTAGTTATGTGTCCCTACCTTCTCTTTCTTCTTGCTTCAAATTTTGTTCATTTCCTCAAAACATCATGAAATCCCCCATTAGAATCTTCTTGGACAACTTAAATCCATTTAGACACTGTATGGGATGCTCTTTTCTTCTTAACTTTTCTTCCTCTTTTTAGATTTTGGGGCATCTTGTGATGCCCATCGATATTAGTTCAGTCTTTGGGGCATCTTTCAATTCCCATTCCTACATCTAATTACCCGTTGGGACATCTTACGATGCCCATTCTTATTTTACATGGCATGATACCAAAAAAAATCAACTTCAAGAAACCTTTCGAGACACAAGCTTGTCTCTCACATGCTTATCCTTGACATAGACATTATCATAGATTAATTCACTTCTTATCATGATTTATATATGTTATCTATCTAATATTTTTTATAGGATACTTACATAGGTCTCACCCTCTACAATAGTTCTATCTTTTCACAAACCTTAGTCATCCCTTTTGGTCTTTTGGTTTCCCCTTTTTCTTTATGAGTTATATTTTAAAACCATGGATAGGACCTGATCTTCCTCATGATGTAATTTATCCTCTTTATTTCCTTGTTTTTCTACACTTTTTGGCACCCCTTGGGTTTCTATTTTGTGAGTTGTAATTTAAGACCTTAGATAGGACTTGGCTTTTTTCACAAAAAAAATCATCTTTATCCCATTTACTATACATGCTTTTTGACACCCCTTGGGTTTTTATTTTATGAGTTACAATGTAAGACCATGGAAAGGCCCTGGTCTTCCTCATAAAATCACCATATTTTAATTATTTTTCCTTGTCTATAATGTGTTTTGCAATGGTTTTAAGTTTTTGATCTTTGTTCTCAACTTTAGCTTTTGCTTCTTTTTGATGGATGAAATTTGCATAACAAAATATGTTAGAATATTTCCTCCATTTACCTCATTATTATGATAAGGAATCACACTGTACTATCATTGTATCCCTTTTTCACTCTTTACCACATTTTTTTGTTATTTTAAGTCATTCAAATTATTTCATGTTTTATTCCTCTTGATTTCCTTTAATTTCACTCCACATTGGATAAACCAATGTAAAAGTCATAAAAACACTTTTTATTTCACTTTAATTTATGAGACTCTTAAAAACCATGATCTCTAAGATATTTATCTTGGAAACTAAGTCCTAAGTATTCAAATCAAATTCATATTTAGTACCCATGTTGTTTTTTTGAATCCATATGGAGAAGGAATAGAAAAAGCCATTAAGAAAGTTAAAAGACAAATCATTTGAAACAAAAGACAATGATAAAAAGGAAACATATAATTTTCAAAAGTAACAATAACATCAAAATCCATGATTATAAGCACATATTCTATCTCCAATTGAATCTTAAATTCCACATTTGGCCTCACAATAGGGCTGAGGTCTATTGGAGTGAAATAGGCTAGTAGATTGAAATAGGAGAATTCAATAACCTCTATGGTGCTACCTACTTTCTCATGCAAGTACCTAATCTTCACAATAGATTGATAACTCTGTAAGGGGTCCTAAGAAATGGGGAATATGTTATGGGAAGGTAGGTCCATTTTAATTTTCATGTATATAGCCTTCATGGGATGATCTATATACTTCATTTATTGACCTAAGATTTGTGTGGCTAGGAGAAGTTCTTCAGAGTCCTTAAAGTCAAAATTCCTCTTATTTTGACAAACCTAATTTGAGTGTCTTAAATTTAATAAAATAATTCCTATACCTTGGTTTTTTTTTCATTTCCCCCTTGACCCATTTCATTCCCTCCCTTGAAAGTCACGTGTGATTCTAAATATGTTTTCCATTCTTTTATATTTCCTTCTTCTTCACATCTTAAAAACATGCTAACACTAATTTGTTTCAATTTTATCTATCCTTAGAACAAGAAAACATGTTTGAGTGACTATGGATTATTATCTTGACACAATTGCTCTATATTTATAGACATGATTTGATTTATTTTAACATTTATCATTATTATACTACACTTTTTGTGGGCACCTAAGTCTGTTTCTACTTTCATGTGCTTTTTACCTTGTTGAGTGAAGTTGGCTTTTTACTACTCACTCATCAATGTTATTTTATCATTTTTTGCTTTCCCATATTTTTTTAAATAAGGATTGTTATTGATTTTACATTGATGTTTGATTACCATCCTTTTTGACATGTATCCTTGGTTTGACTTGGTGAGTTTGCCTTTCCTACTTAAGGTTTACTTGTTTGAGTTTTTTGATCTTTAGTAGCCTTGACTTATTTGGTTATCTAATTTACTTTAAATTTTGAATTTTTCATTTAGTCTAACATAGCACTTATCACCCCAACTTGCCAAATTTATAAGTATGTCCCATCCACATAGCACCGGTTATCTTGACTTTTTTGCATTTGCTTATTTTTGCTTTTTAGTTTTATATCTTTGGGTTTGTTGTAAGCAGTCTCTGCACCCTCCAAGATCAAAACTACAAACACAATAGATAACCATATAGTCATAAAGATAATTAAATGTATGTATACATTTATTTTTTTAGTTATTTCCCTTTACATCATTTACTTTTAGTTATTTTATGCTTTAAAATACTATAATTTTTTTAGCTTCAGCATTGTGTGTTACTATGTTCTTTCTCGAAGCACCATCCCTTGTTGCGCTTATATGACACATGATGAGATTCAAGTGGGGCATATGTATACACATAATATTTTCAATATTTATCAATTACTAATGCTTTATATCATGTAGGAACCCATCGAGTCTCAATCTCTTTGAATACACACCCTACGGGGTGCACCAGGAAAGGGGTGGGCGGACCATTAGTGACTTGCAAGATTGTTGTTCATTTTTGCCACTTTTTATCTACATACTTGTCTCTTAAAACCATTCCCCTAAGATTTGCCTCCTATTTTGCACTCTCCTCTAGTCTTTTACCACATTCATTAGCTTTTTTCCTAACTTAAACCCCCATTTTGATAGTTTAAATGACATATTCAGGGACATCAACCTTGTATCCTTATTGACAAAGCTTATTAGGGACTAGGTTGGCCTCTAGCTGACCTAGTTTATTTTTGTCAAATATAATACTAGGTTGATCAGGTCAACCTTGTCAGCCTAAACTTTTGAAAGGGTTTAGGGTTAAATTTACATATATGAACACATTCATTTCACCATTCTTAGAGAGACAACAAGAATTAATTATTTATTTGTGATTCTTTATAATATGCTCTTCCACCATTTTACTTGAGTAGTCTTAACTTAGGGTTTCTACTTGGAGAAGAATATTGTCATATGGAGAAAGTCTTGGATGCTTTGGCCTTTCTTAGTGATCCTTAAAAACCATAAAAACCTCTTATAAAGAACCTTTGGCCAAGAGAGAGATTGAATCTTGATAGGTTCATCTTCAAGGTAAGTATCTCTAAATTTGCTACTCTCTTTAGTAGATAGAAGTAGCATAGGTAATGACTTTTGAATATATTTTTCTCTTCATGAATTAGGGTCTTACCTATACATAGATTAATTAGGATTTGCTTATGCATTTTTACTTTGATATTTACTAACCCCCACTTTGTGCCACAATTTTTCATGAGCACTAGATTAGACTTTTACTTTACTTGTTATTAGTATAGTGAATATGAAAACATAGGACTTAGTTAGGGTTATTGCATAGTTTTACTTAATCAGAGGCTTTGGAACTCTCCTTAGTGATATTATTTGTGGTAAGAGATATTTTATCTAGGTCTAGAAGATCCATATTGGTTATGGACCTGATTATCTAATGTATCTCCAATCAGAAGTGTAAGAAGGATTTGTCTTCTTTGAGCTACGATTGATTTGTAGAATTTTTGTATTTCCTATTACATATAATAAGCTTCACATAATTATTCATTAGGTATGATACTATGAAGAGTTATATGTAAGGAGGGAATCTCAACTTCTAATGGTAGGATAGACTCAGTTCATAGACTAACGAGAATGATGTTGGCCTAGTGGTAGTATAGATGCTAGTATAATAGGCCCAAAGTGTGGGATATAAATGAAGATGTCAATCTGTACTAGTCTAATGGATGGTATTTTGAAGGATTTTATTAATAATTTTATTGGTGGAATCAGCTTGAACATTTCACTATGGATGATATAGTGTATAGAATTTATGGGATATTTTGAATTTAGCATATTATTACTTCACATCCTTGTTATTGAACTTGCCATCATTATTAGAGATGATAGTATGGGGAAATCCAAAATGAAAAATGATTTAATTAAGGATAAAATTGGAAATAGTTTTTCTAATGACATTGATGAGAGACACGTCTTCTACCTATTTGGTAAAATATTCAATAGCCATGATGATAAAAACATGCCCATCTTATGACCTAGGTAGTTTACCAATGAGATCTAATCCCTACATGGAAAATGGCCAAGGAGATTTCACAAGTTGGAAATCGAATAGGAGTGAATATATTAGATCATCACAAAGTTTGTAAGGATTACAATTTTTAATGAAATTGATAGCTTCATTTTTGAAAGTATGGCAAAATTAACCCATAGATAGGCATTTATGTGTTGTAACATGTTGATTAAAAACACCACTACAAATTCCCCATGTGCTTATTCAAGGAGAAGAGGGACCTCTTATTTCATTACATAATGGATCAAGGTACCTTTGGTGTTGTAATAATAAAGGGTGTTATAACAAAATACATATTTAAAGGCTTATTTGTGAATTCTAGTCTTTTCATGAGAATTTGTGTTTGGAGGATAAGTTTAATGTTTGAGGAATTGGACAATGTATTCATACCATGGGCTCTTTCATAGGATGACAACCTCAATATGATAGATAAGAATCTTATGATTAGATAAAATACATGGAATTTATTATTTAAATAAGAAATTGAGATTCATTCAGAACTTGATGCAGATGAAACAAGGATGTTGAAGAAGTAAGAAAGTTAACAATAGAGTTTTGATCTCTTAGAATGTGCTTGATGGTAAAAGAAACAAGGGTAGTGGCCATTTGATGATAAGTGATAATATTTTCACTTTTACATTGATAATCACCATCAAATTGATGATATATGAGTTGGGAGTCACCCAAAGTGTGCAGATATGCAATATATAAGTCAAGTGTCTCTCTCATGCCTAAGATTAATACTTCATATTTTTCCATGTTATTAGTGACATCAAAGGTAAGACAAAAATCCAAATGGATTATTTTACCATGAGGATTTGTTAATGACATCAAAGGTAAGACAAAATTCCAAATGAATTTTTTTACCATGAGGATTAGTTATAATACAACCTACCCCAGCTCCTTGGAGACATTTAACACCATCAAAATATAGGGTCCAGGTGTCTTCATACAAATTGATGTTGATTTCAAGAAGTTATTTGATAACTACTTTAGATTTAGTAGTATCATAAATTACATAGGTATATTCTTGATTAATTGATTATAAATCAAAAATGAAGTTATGAAAGTAATATTTAAGAGAGATAGCCTGATTGAGACCTTGAATATATAGAATGATATCATCAGGGAGACTATCCTGAAGATGATTGGTAGTGGGTATGGGTACTGCTACAAGTTAGTCGATAATGACTTGCCCTTTGAAATTTTTTTATGTGATGATGTGAAGATAAAATTATATTAAGAGAACCATCCACTTCTAATTTTATCTCTAGATAGAAGGATTTAGATAAAAAGTAGTGAAGTGGGTCAAAATTCACTATGACATAAATTGGTTGGTAGAGCATGTAGTGATGAAGATTTTTAGCTAAAAATAGATAATGAAGCAATCACATTATAATTTGGTAAATTTTTTTGTATAAATAATGATGCATTGACTAATATAGTAGATATCATACTCTCTTCTAATATCATCTTGTTGGGAAAGCATTTTCCCCAAGCGATATAGGTGAAGAAGTGTAAAAAATTAAAGGATGATTATTAGATGGTAGATGAAGGGCAGGTAGATGGAGCAATGACTATTTCATGTTGCTAAATGGCTTTTGATAAGGATCAGTCCATTCTAAAACATTTCCTTTCTTAAGAAGGGAATTAACAAAATAAATATGATAAGCCATTTTGGGGATGAATCATCGAATTACCGAAAGCTTGTTGAGGTAAGTATGAATATCTGAAAGGGAATGAAGAATAAGCATGTTGACTATAGAATTGATTTTAGAAGGATCAAATTCAATACCATGAAGAGAGACTAATAACATTAGTAATTTATCAAAGGTAACACCAAAAACACATTTATATGGGTTGAGTCTAACATAATATTTGATGAATCGATCAAAGATGATGGATAGATCATAAAGATGGGTTTTACAACTTTTGGATTTGGCAATGAGATAATCCACAATATTATAGATAAGGTCATGAAAAATATGGGTCATATCTTATTTATAGGTATATCTAGTTTTTTTAAGGATGAAGGGCATTTTAACATAGCAATAGGTGTCCCATTGGTGTACCCTTTATGAGTTACAGTGTAAGACTATGGATAGGACTAGGCCCTCCTCAAAAATTACCATGTTAAAAACATCTTTTAAATCATTCCCATAGTTGTTTACACATCATTTGTGTTCCCTTTGTGAGTTTCAATGTAATACCATGGATAGGACCAAGTCTTCCTCACAAAATATTCTAATACCTAGTTCTTAATATAACCAAGTCACAATGAAATTACATGCATCAAATTTGAGATAATTAGTGTTTGCTTATGAGTTACACATCATTGACATACTTTACATCTTGATTTAGTGTGTTTTATGCTTACTTCACAAATATTTCACTTTTATCTTCTTATTTTCCAATTGCATGTATGCTTACAACCATTTTAGTAAAATTTTCATACTTGCTAGCTTTAACTAGTGTGGTTAATTTAATTTCCTTTTACATTTTATTTTTCTTTTCATACTTCCCAACTTGATTTAGTATGATTGATTGCCTTAATTATTTTTATTTTTATACCATTGGTTTTTCATGTGCCTTCCATTTTATTACAATATTTTCATACTTCCCAACATGACATAGTGTGATTTTTATTTGTTTTAATTTTGTGCAAATCTTTACATGGTTTAAAAAAATTTGTTTCCCTTTTTACCACTTTGGTTTATTATATTTATTCATCTCTTATTTTTATAGATTTCTTATCGTGATATAGTGTGTATTAGATTTTTTTTGATTAATTATACTTTTTTAAATCATTTTTTTATTTTTATTTTTAACCATGAATGTGCACCACATAATTATATAAAAGAAAACATACATCACATATTTTTCATATCATATACAACAAAATATAAATACATGTGCTAGAAAGGAAATATATCCATGCATACACATCCAAATCTAAGTAAAACTCATGAGATAAATGAAATTGTCAACACACACACACACACACACACACACACACACACACACACACACACACACACACACACACACACACACACACACACACACACACACACACACACACACACACACACACCATCATCATCATCATCATCATCATCATCATCATCATCATGTATTTTATATAATACAAAGTACAAAATACAATAGCTATAGCTCTAAGGCTTGATCCATCTAGTCTATCTTGTGTCTTAGCCATGCTACCCATCAATGCATGTGATTTACCCCTATAAATAATTCACTATAAATAAGTAGTTCAAGATCTCAATCAAATAACCTATCCCTATAGATTGGCCACTTAGGCATATACCTATCCTACTTAGATGGTAGTCTCAATGTACATGACTCAATCCTATTCTAGGGCCTACCAAGCCCATGATTATTTATCTCTAACCCCTATTGGTGGTTGTGACCCATCATCACATGACTATAACTACCTTGTTTCCTCTCCCACTAATATAAACCAACCCACCTAGGCTAGGGTAGAGAAAACTATAGGATCATCTAATGTGGTAGGGTTGTATGGTGTCAACACACCATCTAAAATGTCATGATGTGTTAGCCATAATTAGGGATACCCATCTAACCTCCTCTATTAGAGGATCTACAAAACTAAAACTAGATAAACATTAGATTGTGTGTGTGTGTGTGTGTGTGTGTGTGTCCCAAATAATCTATCTATCATAATCAATAATGCAACTAATGTTCTATATCAAAAACTTAAATCCAATTAAAACATTTCTCACTAGTGTTGGTGTTCTCAATCATGATATCAACATCTACTTATTTGACAATCACCTCCTCCATTGGATACCTCTGCACCAATACAAATCCATAATTCACCACTTAAGCCCACCATAATCCTCTCCTTAGTGGTCTCTCTATGGACCAATTATATTTTGGAGCTGCTTTTGGATCCCTTGCATGATAGCTAGTGCCTATACCTCCTTGCATCAAATTTGTCTCTATCTATGATGAGATTATAGTGGCCACTACCACCTATGTTGTGGTGCCTCATGTGATCTCTCATATCCTATATCCACATCCATGCTATATCCTCTTGGTCTTATTTCTTCTTGCTATCGTGCTCAACCAACCCATGGTGTAACATGTCAAGGCTTGATCATCGATATATCCATATGTATCCCTATAACTCCTCTCCCTCTTAGATCTCTAACATGTCATAGCTAATAAGAAAACACTACTAGTAGAACTACTAGATGGATAAGTCTCGACTATCTAGGTACACAAGCCACTAGATGAGGCTCCACCCATGAAGTGTAGTGGCTTATGATCTGCACACATGATAACCTTATAATAATGGTAGACCAACTAGGCTATATGGAATCTATGTGAGTGTAAGGTTTCCATAATATATACCATTGTGTGATAGTCTAAAAATCTATAACATGGGGCATGACTCGTATTACATGGTCTTACCTCTATCACATGACCCAAGGTAACCCATCATCGATTGCATGGGGAAACCCAACTAACTAATACATAGAGAACCTCTCATGTATCTATGTGCTCATAAGTATCATTGGTCCCATCATCTTCCACTCTTTAGATAACATCCCATACATATCATGCATGAACTAGACCCAAATGATAGAACTAAAATCATAGATTGTTCCATGATCTAATATTGATTGGCAAAAGGCTATCACATAAAGTGGTACCTTTCCATCTGAATTGTGATAGAACAATCATGCTATCAAAAGTCCTATCACTATCTTTTAGATGCTTAGAATGAACACAAGTTATACTTTGAACAAGTTCATGCCTAATCTAGGATAGATCCTATCTAAGCCTATAGCCTACTAGGCTAAGGCTCTTCTTTTATCCTCTAACTCTGATGTTTTAGTGATCATTGATGTCCCACCTATCAAAAGTCTAAATAATGCATTGACATCCTCCAAAGTGATATCCACCTCTATGGTGTCCCCTTCCACCTCTCATTAAAAAAATTTGGTCAGTTATTCCCATGATCTTATGAACATGACAATGAGATCAACACTCAAAGGGATCCATCTCATCTCTATAATGTTTTCAAAGCCCAAGGTGACCAGTCGAGACCTATTTATATCAACTAACCTATTCCAAAATATCTAGTATCCATGATGCATCCACCAGGCATGAAAATATCTAAAATATTTAAAAAATATCAAATAGTAGAGGATGTATTAGATCTTGATGTCATAATAAATAAAATACATTCTATTTTTTTTATAAATTAACTACTTCATCAACTTTTTTTGTTTATTTTCTTATGTTTTCTACACCATCAACCTATTTGATTCTAAATCAGACCTATTACAATCATATTATACTACATCAGCCTATTAGTACACAACCAAACCTTTTCTTCTATATTATATTGGCCTATTTAATACTAAATTGGACTTTTCTTAGCTTTAACATACTACATCATCCATCTAGTACATAGTCATCCCCCTTTAACACACTAAATTTGCCATATATTATAAACTACATTAGCTAGAGGGTACTATGTCAACCATATTCCCATTCCAAACTATGTTGGCCTACTGCTACATAGTCAACCACCTTCAATAATACTATGTCAACCCATTGCTACGTATTCAATCCCACATTTCCCTCTTGCCTTATTAACAAAGTTGACCAGGTCAACTTTGTTCTTTATTTGCAATGACTTTTTGACCATTTACCATAAATGTCTTTGGTATTTATTGGTATGATATTTTTCTACCTAGTATCCCATTCTACCCCTAATCTGCCTCAAAATTTCCTAAGGTTAGTTTCAGTGTCTATATTTTATCTACCAATCAATTTTTTGTATTTAACTCAATTTCAAATAAATTTACTCAAAAATTCAAAATTCATGTTTTCTTACCTATGTTGCACTAACTATAGTTGCAATGTGTCCTCCCCATCATAGTTGTCATCTCCTCACCATGGTCATTCTCTAGGTTTAAACTGGGTATCTCATAGCAATATTTTCTCAAAATAGTAAAAATAACAAATACATTGTTTTTCATTCTATTTATATTTACTATTCAAAATTATTTACCTATAAAATGTTTACCACCAGATTCCATTTTTGAATAAAAATTATTTCTACTAGCCCTTTTTTTGAATTGTAAGATGTTCTAGAATCCTAACATCGTAAAGAATATTTTCACATATTACATGTATCACCTAATATTCCCTAAATTAGACACATTCACATTTATTTCACTTCATTTATTATCTACAACATTAAGGTAAGGAAAGGTGCACGTTTTTCAATTTTGTCCTTTCATTTATATTATTTTGTTTCTTACTGCAATTTATTTAGCTTCAACATTGAGTATTTCTATGTTCTTTTTCCCAAGAACCATCCCCTATTACACCTATGTAACATATGATGAGATTAAAGTGGGGCATATGTATACACAATATTTTAAAACTTTATCAATTATAGATGTTTTCTCTTTTGTAGGAACCTATGGAGTCTCAATCTCTCTAAATGCATGCCTGAAAGGATGCACTAGGAAAGAGGTGGGTAGAACATTGTTGCTTTGTAAGATTGTTGTCCCTGATACCACCACTTGATATCTACATAACCATCTACCATACACTTCCTTAAACCTTGACTCCTCTCTTACACACTCGTCCAAGTAATTCACAACCCTACTTAGCCCCTTCATGAGCCTATAACCCTTTTTGATAGTTTATAGTACACTATCAACCTAGGTTGATTATGTATTTAATTTTTTAAAAACATGTTATGGGTCTAGGTCAGCCTTGGATAACCTAGATTGAGACCTCACTTACTTTTATCAAATAATGATATAGAGTTGAATTAGGCCAAACCTATCAGATAAACTTTCAAAATGGTTTAGGGCTAGATCCAACTATATATACACATCTATTTTTGCTATTTATTAGGAAGAAAAGAAAAAGAAGAATATATTGTGCATCTATTTATCCACCATTATACTTGAGGATCATTGTTTAGGGTTTCAAGATTTTATTTGGAGATACATATCTTTTCCTATGGAAAAGTCTTTTGGATGCATAGAGAAGTTGTGTAGCCTAGAGCTAACTTATCTTTATTATCTTTACATAACACAATAACCTCCTTTGAATCACCTTGGATAAGAAGAGATTGAAGCTTTATGGGTTTATCTTTAAAGGTAAGCATTCCTAACTTTGTTCCTTATTTGTTAAAGTAGATAGATTAACATTTGTACTTTTATCCCATAGTTAGGATTTCTAATGTATTTACTTAAGTATTGATCTTCTATGCATGTTTATTTTTTATGTTTAATACCCCACTTTGTGCCACAAGCTTTGGTGAACACTAGATTAGATTTTAATTTAATTTGCATTTACTTTGTGAATATGAAAACATGGGACCTAGCTAGGGTTATTGCATGGTGTTTGGTGACTAGAGGCTTTAAAACCCTCTCTAGTGATGTTATTGTGGTAAAAGATCTCTTGGTTAGGTCTAGTGGATCCATCTTGGCCATGATCTTGAATATCTAATGTATCAACAATCAAAAGTGTAAATAGGATTTATCTTCTACAAGTTAGGATTGATTAATAGGTCAACTTCATTTTCCTTTATATATAGTTCTTGATCAAAGCCTTTATTCTAGATTGTCTTCATTTCGTGCCCTCACACTAAATTTAGTGTTGACAACTCAATGGGACACTTTTCCTTATATTTTTTCAAGAGTTTATTCAATAATGGGGCCATTACTTTGATGTGCATGAACACCACTACATCCACCAAATTATCCTCTTCCTCTTCTTCATACACTTAGATTTGGTGTTTTCTTTTTGAATTCTCTTCCAGGTCATGCACATGTTTTAGCTTACCCTAAATTTTTTGGATAACATCTATGGTCTCCAATAACACCTCCTTCTATTGTGATTCATATGTTTAGGGAGTCATTGAGGGTCCTAGGTGCACCACCTTCATTCAGCTTCCCTTGGCTTGTATCTTAGGTGAAAATTTTTAATGGGGGTGGTGGTTGGTTGTGTAGTCTTGCTATTATGACTGATGACTTACACCTTGGGGCTAGTACCCTTTATAGCTTTTGATTTTGGGATCCATTTTTTTAAGTTATAAACACATTAGATAATCCCTATGCCATTTTGGGCTTACCCTTATTAGTAAGATTTGCATATAGGTTTGAAAAATCTTTGACCTTATCTCCTCAACAATACATGCACGTAGGGTAATTGGGATAGTGGCACTGGTAGTGGTTTGGTAAACCACACTTATAATAATTCAATTGGGGAAACCTCCCACCCCTGTATCCTCTACCACTATGCCCTCTATATGCTTGTTATCCATGACCATCATATGTCTAATTAGAAGATCTTTCCATTGTCTATCTCATGCCTCAATCTCTTACCTTGATAGATCATTAATTACCCTACAACCCTTAATATTATGAGTAGTAGTGTCATTAGTCTTGTAGTAGAGATAAAAAAATTCTTGAGTCATGCATGGTATAAGGGGGCAATTGTTCACATTGTGACCTTATCAACAAAACATGCATGAAGCTATTAAAGTTAGGGAATTTTACCTTAGGTAGTTATTATTTTTATTCCCCTTTACCTTGTAGTCTATGTACCATATTCCACTTGAGTATCATGTGCATAGTCAACTATCAAATTCTATATTAATGACATCATCGATGCAATCTACGCCTACACATCTATGTTCACTCCATAAAATGTGCCTCCCATAGCTTCAAATCTTAATTCAACTTCCAAGGCCTTTCATTGCTAAGTGAATGTTTTCATTGATATGACATAATGGAGAGGTGCAAAAAACCCTACAATGAACCATTATGCATGTTAAAATGGGTGAAAATCATATAAGAGCTTGGACACTATATTTTTGAATCTAACATCATAAGTGCCAACACTTTTTATTAAATCTCACTTGATCTCTTTCAAAGTAGCTATACTACATTGTTTGAACTTTGAAATGTCAAACTCTTTCAAGAAGGTAATTTTTAAGAGGTCATAGTTCACAATAGTTTTACTGGTATCATACTTGTGATACCACGTGTGGTTGTGATCTAGCAAGGTTATGTAAAATTGAATTGTGTTGTGCTCTATAAGTGTCATTCATTTGATGCAACATATATGTTCATCTTTTTGGACATGTTGTGTAACATTCTCCATTCTTATATAGCTGGGAGAAATTAAGGACATCCCATAGAAGACTTGAGGGGAAAACACAGGTGAAACATGCACCTAAGGTAATAGGGTGCCAATCAAGGGCACACTAGGGCTTTGACTACATGTAGTATCACCTCTTATTCCTCATGTTGGTATATAAACCCACCACATACCACAATAGGTTGTATCATTACCCTTTTGACTGGTTGGAGGATCTATTGGGCTATCAATTATCCTCTAGTTTTCACTACTCTCTATGTTTAACTACTCATTAGAAGGGTCGATCCCCATCTCAATGGTGACATAATAAAATGTATTATTGGATGCAAAATACACATACTCTATGCAACTACTAGCCTGAATGGCTATTATAAGATTATTTGTTTTTGAAAATTTCTCTCTCCTTCTCATGCTAAAAAAATATAGAATCTCCTCAGTATGGTTTATGACAAAAGATTCCATGAGTTTCTTATAATTGTGGTTGACGTACTCAAGTAGGTGATTTAGGTATATTTGAGCATAACATCTCCATGGTGGCCTTATTACATGCATCTCCTTCTTGGAGTACTTTAACTTCTTACAAGTCTCACTCTTACTCTTTGGTGCATAATTATTCATCACTAGACTTTAAGTCCTCTACACAAGATCCCTAGTTTATTCATAAATGGAGTGCAATTCCTTTGCATGAGATCCCTCCTTATGCCCTTTACATTCTCTATAGGTTATCATGACACTTCCTAAGTTTGACTCTCCCCTCTACCTAGGGTCCTTCATGAATTTCCTTTTTTATCACTTCTCACATTTGTACCTTTACAGCTCATGCTCATTTGGTCCTTTCATGTCAAATACCCTCCTTACTATCTTTCCTCCATCATTCCCTCTTCACCCTTTACCTTCCATGATGCCTTTACATGAAGGGACTTAGAAAATCATAAGCAAGTTTTATATCCTTCTATCTACCATTGACTTCTTGTTTTCTAGTGATAATTATTTCAGATATGGGCCTCTAGGCTTGTTAAATAACTAGCTCTTAGTCTCCTCTAGAAAATAATACATGGATAGGGAAAAATACAACATGGCTATTTAATGCATCACACCACCAATTATCAATAATTTTGGTCTAGACCACATCTAAATTATTAAACCATTCCATGCATTGTTCCATCCAAGGGTACTTTTGATCATAGTTTATATTCTTGTATATAGCATATGATACAAGCCATGCATGCAAATGGTTTGGAAAATAATAGAAGAACACCTCATATAACTAGTTTTGTAGGTTGTCTTCTACCCATTTCTTCCTTTTGACTACCATAATTGGGATGGTTTTTTGAAAACGTCATTTTCACCTACTCTAAATAATGCTCAATATTCTCAAAAGATATTCAATACATCATCCTTACCATTATAGCAAACAAATCAATAGTCCTAGAAATGAAACTAAAATGATGTACTAATCTAGAGGTTACCAACATGATAATCCATTTTTGCATTCTAAACTTTAACTTTAAAATCTTATTCACTGACACATCATGTGAGTTTGGGCTCACACACTCACTTGAGGTGTAGAGGGGGAAAACTAGGTTGGGTTGGGGTTAGTTAGCAATCAGCTAATTACTAAGTTATATGTATGCCCCATGTACACATATTTAATTAGATATACCTTAAATCCTATATAGTTATGCATAATGCACACATTAATATAAATGTAAACATAATGGCACTAGACTATATAACCATTCATTCATCAGGATTAATCTTGTTAAGTACATGAATAAATTCAACATCATAAGCATGGTGATATCAGATTTAATTTATAATTGTATTCATAACTCAACATTATATGGTTATAATGTGCTTGCAAGGTGTTAAAAAACATAAGTACTTATCTCTCCATCTTAATCATTCTAACAGTAATCTAACAACACTTCATTGTTACGAGTTATCTCTCTATCCATCAGTCCTTGCATTTTATAAGCATCTAGATATCTTGGGGTGTTACTCTATAGCTCATCTACCAAAAATCAATAGTTAATATATTTTCCATAAACTTGGAATTTAATGTAGTGCTCCACTCCAAGTCAACTACCATGTTGTCTTAAAATGCATCTAACAACTTACTAAACTAAGCCATCAGTCATAATTCTATGTGATTTATGCTATGGATTCTAAATGCATGTAATATTTTTAGGTCCTAATTTTATTATTTTATCATATATGCATGTGGATCTATAGACACTCCATTTTCACCACTTCTATGTCTAAATTGTGATCAGATTGGTTTTCTACAACAACATTCAATTCTACTCAAAAATCATCAAATAAGCTAATATTCATATAATTATTTATTTTATCCAAAATTTCAATGACACATCCCTAATTATGGAAATGCATCATATCACAAAATTTAATTTGACATCAACATCTTGAATCAAATTTATCATTTTCAAATGTTATTACAAGATAATTAAATGAATAATTGATTGGCAAGAGAACACTACAAATTTCACATTATCCTAAGTGGTTGATTAATCGCCTAATTTTAACTGAAACTTCCTCTAATAAAAAATTCCATAGATTTGAAATTATCTATTTATCTAAAATCAAATTACAATATTACCTCATCTAGGTGACATCACAAAGAAAGTCAATGGGAAAGGAGAGAAATGGAAGAAAACTCTTACACTCTTACACCTTCTTACACATTCCTCCCTATCACACCCTCTTACACCCTCAAAAAGGGGCCATGATTCAAATTTTATTCAAAATCTCTTCCACACTCTAAATTTTATTAAATTTACCCTCTTACATTTCTAACCTCCAACATTGATGAGGATGAGGACTCATTTCTAGCCATCCATTTGAAGATCAAGATGGATAGTCCTCATTGATTTAATAAGTCTATGAATTGAAGGTCCCTCCTTTATTATAGACAAGATTTTTGGAGTTAAACTTACTCTAATAAAATACATAATGAGCTTCACCATTATCATTCTATTTTTCAAGCTAAACCATGTGTAGACAAGGGGAGATGTTTCCCACATGTAGAGTCAACATTTCTAAAGACCTCTAGTTTTACAAGTTGAGTACATACATCTTCAAATCAACAAACAAATGAAGTCTTTCAAGGAAGGTATAAATGTTTGTGTTTTATCTTATATTTGATTCATTGTTTGCTTAATCTTGCTTAATCACATGTATTAGGTTTAGGGTATTAGTATCATGTAATTATTTTTTATGTGTATTCACTAACAACAAACTAACTCTCTTTAGTTTCTTAGTATACATAATGGTATGCTTGTTAGGACCCGATTCATACTACTAAATCTTCTAAACCTTTCTTGTTCTTATAACTACTATAATTGACCTAAATGCTAAGCTAATTCATCTTATTTTATTTAAAAACTTCCTAATATCTATCCCAGGTGGAATTGGTAGAAACATCCTATGTTTTAGTGGATTCATCTCTAAAAATGGTGAAAACACCTTGCAAATCAGTCATTTCAACTATGTTTTATATTTTATTGTATTTTTATAGGTCATCATAATTGACATAAATACACTACACAATAATGAAAATGTCCTTCAAATTGGTATAAATGTGCAAACTGATGAAAATGCCCTCTGGTATAAGTTTTTTGGTTTTTATTTTCGATGGAAATGCCCTCTAGTATAAAGTTTTTTGGTTTTTTACTAAATTTTATTTTTTGTCTATTTTATAAAAAATAATGAAAACATCCTACATATTAGCATAAACATTTGAGGTTTTGATATAAATGCCCCATATCAAAAATCTGAGCCTTAAACAATTTTTTTGAAAACTACCCACATCAACCTAAGACCACATTGCAAACTTCTAACCACTTTCCTATAGGTATTTGGCCAAAGAAGTGGTTTTAAAACTCAAAACAAAGAATTTTATTATTTTCACACATTTTTATTTGGGTCTAAAATGCACACACAATTTCAATTTAGGTTTTAAAAACTTGCTTTACTTTAAAGTCAATTATTTTTTCCCATTTGCATAGTTTTACTTATTGCTTGTGTTTGTGTGGTTATTTCATGTGTATATTCTCCCCTTGTTTAGATGACCCAAAAATGTGAAGGTAAAAATTTTCCTTTATCCTAGGAGATTCACCAAAGTATACTCTTCACTTGCCTTTAGTAGAATTCTTACAAATTAGGAATAGTTATACCTTCCCTTTTTTAGGCTTTGCGATTAGGGTGTCATTGCTATCTCACGGGTCTTTAGGGCATGATGATTAGGGTTTGAGTTCCCAACATTCATACTATCCCCATACATCTAATGAGGCATATAAATTATTAGCATATGTCATTAGGGCATAACAAAATTTACCATAAAGGGTTTCATGAAAGTAAAGGGTTAACTCCTTGACACTAAGCCATTAGACATCACCATTAAGGAATCCATGGCATTTTCAATATGGGATGTATCCCATTGCAAACAACCTAATAGTGTATCTCTTATTTTATGGATTTTATACATATCTTAGAACTATATAGTAAGTCAATGAAAACTTTATATTAAGACCTATAGGTCATAAAACTTTCACTGATGCAAAGGTGAAAAGGTAACAACCCCCAAATATTGTCTATCATGTATGGACTTTGAGAGGGTGGATATTTTACCTATATTTAAATAATTTTATTTTAATTAATTATTAAACTTTTCCTCTTAAAACAAGCATATTGAAGGCTTGGTGATTATGATGCACTCTCGATCTAACACTAAAATATGATCACGTGCTTAAATATTATTTGCTTAGATGTCATGTCAAAACTTATATGTCCAACACTAAGTCCAAAAACCAAAGTCCTAAACTTAGTCTCAACACACACAAAAAGACATTATCCTATCCATATTAAAATTCAAAAATCACTTCCTTTTAAATATTGTGTTGGGAAATTTTTGAAACCCAAAGTTTATTCAAAAAGTCACTCCTAGGGGTCATGTCATAATTTATCCAAATACACACCCCTCTTATTTAAATCATGTTGTTATGCTACCTTTTTTGAACCAGCCCTATTTTTTGATCAAATTCCAATTTTTGATTCAAAACCAAGGTCTAAATACTTTTCTAAACCATTGCCATTGTGCTATCCATTTTTTCAAACCTAATCCCAATTCTAATTCCAATCCTAATGTCATGACCTAGTTCAATTAAGGTCAAATATTATCAAAGTGAAACTGTAATCCAAAATTCATAGGACTTTAAAGCAAACTAAGATTCCAAAGTGAGTTTTTTTAAAGCCTATTTCAATCTTTATGATCAAATCAAATAACTTATGAAAAGATTTTCAAATTCAAATAATTCTTAAAATCAATTTCCTTTTCTACATTCACAAGTCAAGTTTCCAAGATAAGTAATCCAAATTCAAGTTCCAAACCTAAAAAATTTCAAGATCTAAACATTGAACACTTAAATCCTTTTATGAGACATAAACACTTGAAAACATTTGATATACTTAGACTTGCACACATTTTTGAAAACAAGTTTGACTCATGTACATTTAATACTTGACTATTTATGTTAATACTCTTTGGTTTAATTATTCCATTTTGATATTCACTTTGACACAAAAAAAGGTGGTTCCTTTACACATTCACATTGACTAACATATTTCCAAAGTTCTACTTCAATCAAAACCACATTCTAATTGAAAACAAATTTCAAAACATCCAAATTTATTCAATATAAAGATTGTAAAACCAAACATGTTGAAGTATACACGTAGTGTAGCTATTTATAACCCCTCTTTTGATGAGGATTTGATTTATTAAATATGAAAAATATGTCAATAATATCAAAGATAAGGTAAACCAATAATACCTCCTAAACATACCACCTAATGTCAAACATGGACAACATTAACTATACCTCATGAATGTATCATCTAGTGCTAAACATGGACAAAATCAACAATATTTCTAAAATTCACAGTCTAGTGCAAACTATAGACAAGACCAATTTACACATCACTTTTTTTATAATAAATATGAAAATATTGTAATACTGTTAGAACTTGGTGCTAAATTTCTAGTCATATTTTTAGTAGAGAAATTACATTATTTGGTAAAAGCTCCTGAAGAGACACTCCTTGCACTACTAGATGACCAAACTACTTCTAGCCAAAGCTAGGCTCTTATACCAACCTATAGTCAAACCCTTATGGTATCTAATATAGGAAAATGTTAACTCATTAAACCATCTTGATAAAGCTAATTCATTGCCTCCCAAGTACAATAGGCTAGTCAAGTATTTTCTACTTTAGCTAATTCCCTATCTATTTTAGATATTAAAAAACCTTCACTTATAGAACTAAATCCACCAAATGCAAAACAATTAGATTTAATAGTTCGTTCTACACCCAATACCAATCCGTTTTATATTAACACATTAATCAAACATTTGTTTAACACTCATATATTTTACAGTGGTCTAGTGGCTAATCCCGACCCAAATCCCCCAATGGATTCTTCCCAACATGTGATTGATAACTCTTAATGAACATATTTCAACCCACATCAAGTGCTATCTAAAATTCAATGAAAAATTCTTCCAACTTCCTAATGATTCTTGTCTCCTAAAATTTCTAACAATTCATAATAATAGGTTACAAGCACACCTAATATGTAGTAATAGGTTGTAAACACCCTATCATAACTAGTGCTTTCTTCCAGTATGTTACAAGCTCTGACTAATCCTCTACTTCAACAAGTGGTAACTAATATTCCATTTAAACAAGTGGTGACCAATCCTCCATTTTATCAAGTGGTAACCAATATTCCACATCAACAAGTGGTGACCGATCATTCCCCACAATAAGTGACAATGAATCCCCATTAGATGTTACTTAATCAATAACATGTTCTTATTAGTCAACCACACACAACTTCTAGTCAATAATATGCTTCTTCAAACCAACAAAATTTTATTTCTGGATACCTTCCATCTAACCAACAAGTTCTCATGAATAAACAATAGGTTACTTTCCATTCCCAACATGTCCCATTCAATCCCCAATGATATATTCCCCCATTCAAACCACTATTCCCTCTAAATCAACATCAAAATTGACAACAAGTATGATGCAAGAGCATCAAACAAGTCAATGTGTTTTGTTGCCATTTTGGTTTAGTTGGTGTTAAAATTCCTACATATACCCAATAAGGGTGACAAAATCATTAAGTGTTCTTATGTTAGGTGTTCTTTGGATTGGGAGAGTTTCCTACCAAAACTTTAATTTGGAAATTTGAATCATGTTCTTAGCTTTGAAAGGTGTTTTGTGATGTAGTAGGAAATACAATTTTAGTATAAGGTCATGTATGGGTCTAAGTTTGTATATAAAGGTGTTTCACAAACATTTCATAAGGAAAATGATCAAGACTAAGAGTTTTTAATGTATTTACCATGTCTAGGTAGTTGACATGAAAGTTAGTTATTCAAGAATGTAGTTTCTCACATGTGCAATGAGTTTTGAGTAGATAGAAAGGTGGTAGACTTATATAAGGGTTATTTAGAAGTTATTAGGGGTTATTTATAAGATTTAAAGAGGTAGAGGTATGGAGGATCATGATAATGGAGTGAAAAAATAATGAGGAATCTTGTATTCTATCCACGGTGACATTATTATGTAAAGAGAAGGAAATAATGAATGATATTATGTTTGAAATGGATATTTATATTCCTATGTATTATTTTTGTTTTGTGAAATTAATTTAATGTGTTTAAGTTCTTAAAGGCTATCAATGAAGTTATGTATTCTTAAAAGATAATTTGTATGCATAAAACAAGTATGTGTTGTATTCAGGGAGGTGACAGACATAAAGGATGAAGATTTAATAGTTAAGGAGTTTTTATGTATAATATAACATTGTAAGAGATAACCAAAAATGTGTTCAAGATATATACAGTCCCTATATGATAACTAGATGTCATGAATTTTGGTTAATAACTTGCATAGCCACTATAGACTGTGTTTTTGAGTTCATAATCACACTTTAGAATTGAAAAAGTGAGTTTTATTGGTTTTAGGGGTTAGTTAAGGTTAAATAACATTTTGAGAAGTTGAAATAGAGTTTTACAAACCTTATTAAGTTATTATTAAGTTTGGAAAGGTAATCCAATTTAAATTAAACCAAATAAAGACCTCTCGGCCTGTGTGTAGGATTAAACCCTAGAACATCAAACAATTATTTATTATCTATGTTCAACCAACCAAAAGTCTTAGAACTGAAAATTATTTTTGTATATGTTTTTATTAAATTATATTTAGTGGTTTAAAACTGATTGGAGTTGTGAGGAGTGAAATAAGGGGGACACAAGGTTGCATACCTTACTTAAATTGTCAAGAAAATAAAATTTTATTAAAAAGAGTGGTTGGAAAGTTGTTTGGAACTTATGATAAAGTAATTAATAATTTTAAAAGTTGAAGAGTGTTATAATAGACCTAAACCAGGTCTTGTTATCATTTTAATAGGTTAAGAATTCAATACATTACATTTTGATAGGTCTTGACATACTCGGGACTATCACAGTCCTAGACCTAGGGTATTTTAGAATAAACTCATGTATATAGAGTTTTATTTGTAAAAATATATTAGAAATTTATAATCACATGTGTTTCAAGATGAAAAATAAGATTTAAGAGGTTTTAAACTTATACCATATCGTAAATTACAAAAATATGTGACTATGTGCTAAGAGGAAGCAAAGAGACTTAATTAGGTCTGAGAAAAAGATAGAAAAGGAATCTATAAGGTGAGTTAGTCCATGAAACTTGATGTGGAGAATAAAGAGGATAGATTTTGTCAATAATTTACTCTATTTTTTCAAGATTTAATAGTACCAATCTGTATCATGGGAAAAATCCTAAAAAAGGCTATTAGGGAATGAGAACAAGAATAAGGAATAAGTTATGATTGAAGAGTTTTGTTTGGAAGTTCTATGGTTTGATGAGGAGGTCATAGTGGGATATAATAAATGTGGATAAGGTCCCAAGAAACTTTATTATACCAAGGAAACCTGAATCATTTTTTGAGCAAAGTTACATTATGTTTGAGTTAAAGAAGGAGAAAGTTGAAACTAAGCATATAACATGAAGACTAGTGATTGATTGTATGAATGAGTGTAAGATGTATGAAGGGCCTAAAGGAAGAGATCAAAAAATATTAAAATATTCTTAGTGAATAGGATCCTATAAGGGGATGACATTAAACCTTGTGATGGAATTGACAATGCAGAGTAGATTGAGAAGTTCAGTGGCATGAGTTAGTGATTACAGGTATCATAGCTAAGAAAGAGCAAAGAATTAGGATGTCTCTACATCAAAGTGCCTTACCAACAAGTTATCTATCAATAATATAACCCAAATAAAAGTGTGAGGATACTTGGTAGAGCAAATAGGGGACATATTCCCCAATACCCCATACCACTAATTTATCTAGGTCAAGATAATGCACCTTTGATACCCAACAACATGTACCCATTCCTTCTCAATCTATCCCCACTTTTCAATATTTTCACACCAAGAATGTAATTAAGGTAATAATTTCAACTTGGATGGCATATGCTCATATCCCTTTGATATGAGTTATGTTGATATACTTTTTCTACATCATTTTGAGATGCCTAAGTTTGACAAGCACAATAGAAAGGGTGATCCAAAAGAGTATTTAAAGGAGTTATTAATTGATTTTAAAGAGGTAGCATACAATAGTGTGTATTTTCTTCTCTTATTTCCCCACCATTTAGTTGGGCAAGCTTTGGAGTGGTTTCTCCATCTACCCAATATTTTTTTGATAATTTTGACAAGTTATCAAAAATGTTTGTGCAAAATTTCTCCTATACTGTCGAACATGAGGTAACTATGGTTGAATTGTGTGATGCCAAAAAAAGAGGAGAAATACATACTATTTATTTACAATGATGGTGAATATTGAACTGTCGATTCCCACACAACCTCCTAGATAAATAATTAATAATAGGATTTATTTCCAACTTATAAATAGATATATCCTATAATCTTAAACTCCACTGTGAAAATATATTTGAAGAGATTATTTCCAAATGGATTAAAATTGAGAAATTACTCATTTATAAATGGGTGATAAAGACCTACTCTCCAAACCAAACTCAAAGCCAGGGTAAAAAAAATCTCTACACAAACTCAATTAAGTACATCAGAAAAACCTAAACCTTTAAATAAAAAATTGTTGTAGGGGATGGGGTAAAAGAATCTAGATATGTGTAAATGGTGAAATCACTACCTACTCAAGCATCCCCACTTACTCATCCACTAAATTTTTAGATACCACCACCAATAAGAGGTCAATATCAAAACAAAGTTTTCAGTGACCTTGGTGAACCTATTGAGGTAGTGTTCAAGAAGCTGGTTGTGACAAATGATTATTTGGAAAGTTTTGAGAGCATTTTTAGAAGGCCAACCTAAACCTAATTGGTATAGGGAGAATTAGATATGTGATTACCATAAAGAAAAAGGTCATTCCATTTACAAGTGTGTGCAGCTTAGACACTTCATTTAAGATTTGATGGAAAATGGAGAAATAGATTTATAAAATGTTGCTTCAACATCTAATAAAAATATGATTATTTAACAAAACCCTTTTCTATAACATAACTTAAACAACCAAAATCAGAATAAATGCCAAACCAATAATTAGAACTAGATCCAACTTTCTAATAATCATAATAAAGGGCTGAATTAGTGATAAAAATAAACTAATTAGAATCAAGGTTAGGACACCCATTATAACTAACTTAGCTATGACAATTTATAATATGACTATAACAATATTGTAGGCCACATTACCAATGGCCATATAAATACTATCAAAATTAATCCCAAACCAAAAACCAACATGTTAAGAATTGTCATTGATTTTTGAGTTTTGGCATTCATGTCAAAGGTTCTTGTGAAGGTGCATGGTCAAGTAAGATTTGAGGTATGTGTATGATGACTTCTTATGAAATCATAGTGAGTGATGAGAGAGAGAGTGTGTCATTATTATTTTTTTTGATATGAGAGAGATAATAATAATGGTGAATGAGGTTGATGTCAAGTAGTTTTTTAAAGGCAATCTAACGTCTATCTGGTGAGAAAGAATTTGAAGGCTTGAGAAGTCATCAATAGTTTTGAAGACTCAACATGGAACACAGTGAACTATGAAGATCCTTAGTCAAGATATAAAGATATGCATAATCATACCTAAATATGCATTGAGTGAGCTATGAATATCCTTACTATAGCTCCAAATATTTGTGTAATCAGCTTTGAAGATGATTTGAGTGAGCTACAAAGATCCTTAGTCGAGCTTCAAAGATTTATGTAAGTAGTCCTGAAGATGCTCTAAGTGAGCCATGAAGATTTTCTATTGAATATATAAAGAAAAGTGATTATATAATATTTATTGATCATATATAATAATAATTTTGATCACTTAGGAGATTTTTAAGGTGAAGCCTATAGGGGTAAGTACTTCAGTTCAAGTCTACAACTAGATTAGTTCTAGACTCTCCTTGCCCTAATGAAGCAATATGAGCTATTGATAAGACATATGAAGAATTATTAACAATGTTTGAGGATGATAGAGGTTATTTTAATTTTTAAATGAGGTTTTGAAAGCTTGGATAATGGTTAGAATATTAACTTTTAAGACCTATTGAGACTTCCAGGTCAAGGCCTAAAAAGCAAAGAGAGAGAGTGGCTAGATGGGGTATCAAGATAAGTTTATAAGGCATGGGTGAGAAAATGAGAATTGAAAAATGTGATTCAAGTTATTTTAAGCATGTTCATGAAATTTTATGTTATGTTTTGAAATAAAATAATTGAAAAAGTGTTTTAAGGTCTCTCGATTGCACAAGATGAAGAGTTATCTACCCAGAAAAGTTTTTCAACTACTTATTGGCATGTGAAACATTTGCATGAGGAAATAATATGTTCATGGTATATATGGAATGGTACTAGATAAAATTCACAAGAATTTTTTTCTATAATAATGGGATAAACTTTATGAATGTTTATTAAGACTGGAAGATGGTTTAAACCCTCAAAGAACCCTAATAATGACATGATATGAAAGAAGTTGATCAAAAGTGCCCATAATGGTTTTGTATAGATATAAATTTATTATAGGTTATATTAAAATCTCTTAGGAACCTCCAAGTTTTATTATTTTCTTAGGTTCCAAACCTTAGGTGTGATAAGCCAATCATACAAGTTGACTTATCACTAATAGACTTAATGGTGTAGATAATGAGAAAACTAGGTAGAAGTAAGAAGTTTATTAGGGATGTGTTTTCTTGGATTAGGGATGAATAAAATTACATGGATATTTTTTAAAATAAATATAATACATGTTAATTTTGGAGGTCAGTGGATATGATGAAAATATTTCTCATAAGGTGACCTGTCTAGTGCAGATCAGATAGTGAAGGTGTGAGGTAGTGCGATTGGTCTGCAAGACCAATATTTCCATATGAACATGTTATAATTTTATTTTATAATTGTATAATTATATAATAATATCATCCATATGATTAATTAGTCTCTAAAAATTATTACATAGGTGTTAAAGGCCATCATCACCATGACTGTATTTGAAGGTAAACTAGCAATTCTGGGTAAGCAAGTTGCAGTGATGAGTTGGAGGCTCTTTGACCTAAGATAAAGCATATAATGAATATGATGTTTTTTGGGAATTTAATTATCTATAAATTATTTTCATAATATTTTAATTTAGTGTAATAGGTTGAAACATTGAAGCTAAAATGGTTTTTTTGGCAGAGTGAAGTTTGTAAGAGAGAAAGTCAACAGATTGGTTTGTAAGACCAATAGTTTCCATTAGATATTACTATATATTTTCATTATGTAATTATAAGGATTTTATAATATCATGTTAATTAATTTAAATCCCTTAATCATGTTTTATTATGTGTCATAATTTCATATTTCCTTGACTATATTTTGAATCTAGTTGGCAGTTTAGAGTATACATCTTGCTGAAAAGAGTTTGAGCCTATATACCCTAAGTTGAAGCATATGATGAATTTTGTGATGAATATGAGGTCATGATTTTTTTTGATATTTGATTTTTTTCAATGGTTTTTTGGAAAAATTATGTTTATGCTTCAGTTATTCAAGACATATTTTATGTGTATGCACAGGCCTTTTGTGAGCAATATTTTAAGAAGGGGTTTAAGTGATGTTTGAACCTAAAAGGTGTTATGGACATAAAATGAATTTGGATAAGGCATATTTTAGTGTAATATTATGTGTTACTATAATTTTATGTGTTTAATATGCTCCAATAAGATCAAAGGGTGACATGTAGTAAGTAGGCCTAATGGGATTATGTCTTCATGAGACCTAAAGGAGAAATAAGGCCTAATTGAAGTGGGTCAGACCTAAAAGGACTCAAAGCACATTTTATTCATTTATATTATATTTCTTAATATATATTACATAATGTACCTAAGAATATAATAATGTTTGGATGACTAATAAGGATATGATCAAGTGAGTTATATAAGTACAAGGTAGTTTTAGGCCTATTTTGAGTGTATAATGAGAATTGAGTGCAAGAAAATGAAATATCACTTAGAGGAGTATAAATAGGTCACATAGAAAATTATATGGGTGTATATATATATATATATATATTAATTAATATCTAAAATAATTTACGAGTATGAATATCAAGGACAAATGACCAAATCAGCCTTGAAGAGACCTAGTTGAGCGAAGAAGACTAGAGGCCAATTTGAGAGGGATAAAACTGTGCAAAGAGATGAGGAAGAATATCATCATCTATTTTATGATAAACAAGATATTATGAAGGTGATCAATTTTTTTATGTGGCTTATTTTTTGTTAATTCATATAGGGGGTTGGTGCCTCCTTGGAAATTGGTGCTTGTTAAAGCCTAACTAAGTTGGTGCTCCATGTGAAGTAGGTGCTTCACTAAAGTTGGTTTTTGTCTTATAGGACTATATTAAATTTACATCATCAATGTGTTTTATTTATTTTTAAGGTTTCCCATATATATATATATATATATATATATATATATATATATATATATTGTGTTCATGTGTTTTATGCTCTTATGGATTGGTGCTTATGCTTGCTAAGATGTGCATGATTGTTTAAATGGTCTATGATTGATTAAGTAATATTGTTAAAAAAAGTTTTTGAAGACTGATTCACCCCACCTCTTAGTCATTTAGTTTCCAAAAATTGGTATCATATATTATTCCTTTTAATAAGGTTTAAAAACCCAAAGGAGATCCTAAAAGTAATGATGGCTAGTCAGTAAGCTCAAGGTGATTTCTCTACCAATAAGGATCCATTATTAAATGGATCCAATTATGCCTTTTGGAATGTTAGGATGAGGATATAATTAATGTCTCAAGGTCATGATATCTAGAAGTAAGTTTTTTATGGATATAGTGTTCCTCCTATTCCATCAATTGATGTAGCAGGTAAGAAAGATCATGAAAATAACTCTAAGGCAATGAATGCCATTCTTTTTGGCCTGTCAGAGGTAGAACTTGTGAAGTTAATGCACTATGAATTAGATAAAGAGATATAGGACAAGTTGAAGAGTTTATATACCAAATAAAACAAATCATATGATGTAAGTGATTCAAGCACATTTGACAAAGATGATGGTAGTAATGAAACTAAACATGACAATAATTAAACCTTGTTCATGGACATAGAATCATATAATGAGGGTTTCTCTAGTGGTAAAAGGCATTATGGTTGATATATAATTATATGAATAATAATCTGAAGTAAACCTTGAGGTAGATTTGGTAAGTTCCCTAGAGGATTTGAAGTTTCAAATGAGAAAGAATCACAAACTAAGATTATTAGTTAAGGACTATGAGGAGCCAATTGGTCTTTATGAGGAAAGGTTGAGTAACACTTCCAAAGAGTATGATGAGATCATCAATCAAGTTGAGGAACATATGGAGGTATTCATTGAAAGCCTAAAGGCTAAAGAGGAATAATTCATTAGGTATGAAATTAAAATACAATCCTTGAAAGATGAGTTAGATCAAACATCTATCAAGATGAAAAGCTTTGTGAAGTTTGAAAAGAGCACTAATGTTCTAGATGATAACTTTAGTAGTCAAAAGTCTAAAAGTGACAAGATAGGTATTGGTTTCAAACAAGATCAAAAATAGGTGCCTCTATTTAAGGAGAATACTATTGAAGACAAAAAGGTTAACATGAAAATACCTATCAAATAACCTAATGCTATAAGTTATGCTAATTCTTTTAATATTTACTATTTTGTATGCAGTCAGTTTGGTCATAGAACAAGAGAATGTAGAAGACCCTTCAAGAATGAGTACTCATGGAACTATGGAAGGATTAAAAATTCACATCAATCAAATGATATGTATAAGGTGGTTATTTACACTTGTCATAATGTAGGACACATTGCAAGATTCTATCCTAATAGAGTTATAAGGTTATCAAGTCAAAATAGAAATTTTGAAGTCCCTAGAGTATAATAAAGAAGGAAAATGAATGTATAGAAACCAAAGGTAGTAAATATAAGTCATGATTAGTCTACAAGCTCAAGTGGACTTGTTGATGTGATATATCATGCCTTAGGTGTGAAATCAAGTAAGGAATTTCTATTATCATCTCACATTGATGATCAAATAGTTGATGATGAGATCAAGCCTATAATGCCAATCAAGCCAAAAAGTATGTTGAAGAATATTAAATATTATGAGAGTATGGAGATATGGAAATATCCTAAATTCATGGTGTTTTAGTGCCTTATGAAAAGGGGTGGATCCATTAGGCTTCATGAAGATAGTATTCTATAAGTAGAAGCATAAAGTTATAGTCAAAAAAGGTTTTATCTTGAGAAGATTCCAAGCTATCTATGTTGAAAGCAAGGAGATGAATATGGATATTATCAATTATTATGTTGGTATCTCTAAGGTTTGAAGTGTAGTAGGCAACATGATGAGAGATATAAGGTTGACATCAAGTATTTGAGGTCAAAATGTAGTCAATTGGTATATGAGAGGTAAACTTTTTGGTATCTATTTTTGTGAATAGTTGAGATTGATCTATGTTAAAAAGGGGTATTAGAGTCAAGATAATTGAAGGAAGATGAGGATGGTTTAAGAGTCTTGTTGACTCATGTGTTGAGATATGAAGAAAAAGGAGAGTCACTAATTATACAGTTGGTGTCAAGAGAATGGTAACCTAGTGTGTGATCAAGAGTTTGATCTTCTTTAGTCATGTCAAGGAAGGTAAGTGATCCAAAATTCCTAGTTAATTTTAAGGAGATATGCTTTGTCTAAGGGGGATCTTGGTAGCTCTAAGTTATTTGTTAAGAGAGTGGTTACTTTTGATATTAGAATAGAGGTATACATAGAGTTAAGGGGAGCATGTGTCTGAGATGTTTCATAGATTTTGTGTGTTGAGTTTTTGATGGACCAACTAGAAGAATGATCTAAAAAGGGAAGATAATTTAGAATGAGGGTGAAGTACCCTGATTGAGAGAAGTTTCTGAGAGTGGTTTCCATGGGTGGTTGATATAATTTTTGAATATTATGTGCCATCTAGTTTCTTTGAAAGGTAGTATCATCTTAGGGGGATAAAATGTGATTTTAGTAGTTTCAAGTGATTATTTGTCATTAATTTTAAGGGGGGAGAAATATCATAAAGGGTGAGAAAAGATAAGAGCTAGATCTGGGAGATGGTTGCCATCAAGAGTGGTTGCCATAGTTTTTTGAGTGTGTTTGCCATAAATGACAAAAGGAGAGATTGTTGAGAATCATCATTGATTTTTAATTTTTGGCATTGATGCTGAAGGTTCTTGTGAAGGTGTATGGTCAAGTAAGCTTTGAGGTATGCATATGATGAATTTTTATGCCATCATAGTGAGTGATGAGAGAGAGTGTCATAGTGAGTGTTGTTGATATGAGAGAGAGTGTAATCATGGTGAATGAGGTTTATTTCAAGTTGTTTTTTTAAATGAAATCTAATGTCTCTTTTCTAACAAATAATTTGAAGGCTTGAGAAGTCATCAACAATTTTGGTAATAGTTTTGAAGACTCGGCATAAAACATAGTGAGTTACGAAGATCCTTAATTGAGCTCAAAATATCTAAGTAGATCCAAATATGTACCAAGTGAGATAGAAAAATATTTAGTTGAGATTTGAATATCTATATAATCATCTCTGAAGATTCTCTAAGTGAGCTACAAAGATACTTAGTCAAGCTTTGAAGATCTATGTAAATAGATTTGAAGATACTTTGAGTGAGCCATGAAGACATTTTGTTGAAGATATAAAGAAGAATGATTATATAAGGTTGATTGGGAATATATAATATGAATTTTTAGAACTCAATAGATATTCAAGATGAAGTCTACAGGGGTAAGTACTTTAGTTCAAGTCTACAACTAGACTAGTTCTAGACCTTACTTGGCTTAATGAAGCAACATGAGTTGTTGATAAGACATGAATAATTATTGATAATGTATAAGCATGAGAGAGGTTGTTTGAGTTTGTACATCAGGTATTGAGAGATTTGATAGTGGTTATAAGACCAACTTCAAGACTTATTGAGACTTATACGTCAAGGCCTAGAAAGCAAAGAGAGAGATGATGGACTAATGGGGTATTAAGATCAGTTTCCAAGGTATGGGTGAGAATGTGAGCATTGAAAACTATGATTAAATGTTTTTAAATAATTTTCATGAAGTTTCAAGTCATGTTTTCAATAAAAGTCTTGAAAAAGTGTTTTAAGGTCTCTTGCATGCACATGATGAAGAACTATCTACATGGGAAGGTTTTTCAAGTGATAGTTGGGATGTGCAATATTTTCATGAGGAACTAAGAAATTTGTATATGGTTAAGGTTAATATCTAAAATTTACAATAATTGGTTTTTGGAATAATGGGATAAACTTTATGAATGTTTTTTAAGATTGGAAGATGGTTTAAACTGTTAAAGAACCCTAATAGTGACATGATATGAACGAAGTTGATCAAAAGTGCCTAGAATGGTTTGATATGGATAGATAAGTGATTTAATTTTATATTAAAAAAAATAAATAACCTTGAGGTGTAATTTTTATCTTAGGTTATATACCTTAGGTGTGTCAAACCAATCATATAAGTTGACCTATCACTAATAGATTTAATAGTGCAGAGAGTGAGAAAACCAGATAGAAGTGAGAAGTTAATTAGGGATGTGTTATTTTGGATTAGGGATGAATAAAATTACATGGATATTTTTTTCAAGACCTATAATAAATGTTCATTTTGGATATATTTTTTGGAAGTATGTGGATATGATCAAATTGTTGCTCATAAGGTAACCTATCTAGTGCAGATGTGAGGTAGTGAGATTGGTCTATAAGACCAATATTTACATATGAACATGTTATATTTTTATTTTATAATGGTATAATTATATAATAATATCATATAAATTCTTCATGAGTCTCTAAAAATTACTACATATGTGTTTAAGGTCGTTATCTCCATGACTGTGTTTGAAGGTAAACTGGAAGCTCTAGGAAAGCAAGTTGCATTGATGAGTTGGAGGATATTTTCTCTGAGCTAAAGCATAAAATAAATATTATGTTTTTTTTTTGGACTTGAATTTTATATACATGATTTTTATAATCTTATAATTCAATATAATAGGTTGAAACATTGAATCCAAAATGGCTTGTCTAGCTAAGTGAAGTTTGTAAGAGAGAAAGTCAACAGATTAGTTTGCAAGACCAATAATTTCCATTAGATATTGTGATATATTTATTTGAGTTAATTATAAATATGTTATAAGATAATTTTCATGAATTTAAATCCATTTATTATGTTCTATAATGTGTCATAAGTTCATATTTCCTTGACTATGTTTTGAATCTAGTTGGCAGTTCAGAGTATGCATATTGTAGAGAAGAGTTTGAGCTTGTATACCATGAGTTGAAGCATATGATAAATTTTGTGATGACCTTGAGGTCATGAGTTTTATGTATATTTTATTTATTTTCATGGTTTTTTGGAAAAATTATGTTTCTACTTTAGTTGTTCAAGATAGATTTTCTCTATATGCACAGGCCTTTTGTGAACAGTGTTTTGAGAAGGGGTTCAAGTGATGTTTGGACATAAAAGGTGTTTTAGACATAAATTGAAGTTGGATAAGGTATATTGTAATTTAATATTATTTTTTTATTCCATTTTATGTGTTTAATGCTCTCCAAGAAGATCAAAAGATAATGTGTGCTAAGTAGGCCTAATGGGATTAGGTCTCCATGAGACCTAAAGGAGATAAGGCCTAAATGAAGTGGGTAGGACCTAAAAGGATTCAAATAAAATTTGATTCATGTATATGATATGTATTAATATTAATTACATGTCTAAAATAATAATATAATAATTTTTGGTTGACTAAAAAGGATATGATCAAGTGACTTGTATAAGTACAAGGCAGTTTTAGGCCTATTTTGAGTGTAGAATGAGAATTGAGTGCAAGAAAATAAAATAACACTTAGAGGATTAGAAGGAGGTAATATATACCATAATATGGGTGTATGTATATATATATATATATATATATAAATTAATATATAATAAAAGGTATGAGTATGAATATCAAGGTCAAATAACCTAATCAGTCTTGAAGAGACCTAGTTGAGCGAAAAAGGCCAGAGACCAATTTGAGAGGGATAGAACTGTGCAAAGAGATGAGGAAGAAGATCATAATTTTTTATATGAGTAATAAGGTATTATAAAGTTTATAAATTTTTTCAAGTGGATGAGGTAGTTTTAAGTCATCGAGGGGGTTTGTGCCTCCTTGCAAGTTGGTGCTTTCTAAATCCTAGTTGAGTAGGTGCTTAGGTAGTTGGGGTTGGTGTTCCATGTGAAGTGGGTGATTCAGTAAATTTGGTGTTGGTATTATAAGAATATATTCCATTGCATCATCATTGGTTTTTATTCCACTTGAGGGTTTCCCACATATATACTATGTTCATGTGTTTCATACTCTTATGGATTGGTGTTTATGCTTGTTAAGATGTACATGCTTGTTTAAATGATCTATGGTTGCTTAAGTAAGATTATTAAAGAAAGTTTGTAAAGACTGATTCACCCCACTTCTCAATCATTTATCTTCCAACACAACAATACCCAACATTCACCACCATCTATTTTAGAAGCTCTACTACCATATGCCAATAATCATCCTTTGGCTCAAAATGGAATTAATGCTCATAAGTGCCCAAGAGGTACCATTATAGGTCCTCATTCCCATTATTATAATTATAGTGACCTCCCTCAAACTTGAGGTTGTATAATTTCAACATGACATTCCATGGTTATGGTCCAAGGTCTTGCACCTTCTTCCCTAAATAATCCCATTCAATCCCTTTTGCCTCAAAATACCAAACTAGATTCTTCTACTAATGAAAAACCATATGATCTTGTGCAATAATTAGACATAATACCTATGTGTATTTCTATATTAAATCTCTTACCTACATCTAATGTTTACAAGAACATACTATATGAGCTTTTGAACCAATCCAAGGTTTACAATGGCATTGGTCTAGATAAACTCCAAGTGTTTGTGGGTAATTTAGCTCTAGGACAATAACTTACCTTAAACCAAAGTGATATGTCATACCTTGGCCCTCTCCACAATAATCCACTTTACATAAAAGTAACCATTTTTAGATATAATATCAAGTATGTCCTCATATATAATGGTTCAAGTCTAGATATTGTATCTTTGAGATTGGTTTAGCATTTGGATTATACTAAAAATGGTATTCAATCACACATTATTACCATTAAATAATATGATAATGAGGAGAGAGAATCAAAAGGCACCATTTGTTTGCCTATTATTATTAGGCCTCTAACCCATGATACCATTTTACATGTTATTGATTTAGAACTGTCATACCACTTACTCCTTAGGTAACCTTGGATACATGAGGTACACACAATGCCTTTCACTCTAAATCAATGCATTGTATTCTCCCATTCTATAATGGAATTCAACATTCATTGTGATTTACGACATTATCAGTATTGTAAAAATCTTAAATTAGAGTATAAGAGCTATAAATATCATCTTATCCTATATTATGTCCTTAAAAAGAATAAAGATGTATCCTTTCAACCCCCTGAGTCAAAATTTATGGATCCAAACACCCTTGCATTCATTTCATTTGCACCTCCTCCATAAATATCCTCCCATTTTACCATTACAGACAAAGGCCATGGTGAATACCAAATTTGTAATGCTTTTCATATATCCAAATAGTGTAAATCACTTAAGTCATATGGTAGGCCAAAAGTGAAGAGTGTTAGAATGGAATGATGAAAAAAGCATGATTCTCTCCAAAATAGACCTATCTCTTTTTATAAAACTACTTCACAAGACCATAATAACTCAAAGAAAAAAGTATCCAATTCAAATAAAATAATGGATAATCATGATTATACATGTAAAGGTTTGGGGGCAAACCATCAAGGTTATATTCAGCCTATATTTATTACCAAACATAGTCAATTGAGGTATTAGATACAAACTGCATGGGGGTAACCCCTCAGATCTTTCGAGTGATACCACTTTACCATCTAATGATGAAGATGTTGACAATAACATAGAGTCTTATTATAGAAGCTATAATGAGTTATCTGATGCCAACCTTTTTAATCCCAATACCATTTGCATAATCACTTTTTCACTTTTAATTCCCTTATTTTCCTTTATCACCCCTAGTTGTCTGACTAGGACCAACAAATCAATTAGGACCAACAAGATTCACATATACCATTAGACAATTTTTATTATTTTGAGGCAATTTATGAATTCATGGACCTCAGGTATGGTTTTCCTATTGGTGATCATAATCAAGGATTCATTATTACATTGGACCCTACTTCTCATTTGAGAGAGCAGATAAACTTCTTTGGTCATAATGAATAAGAAAAATAAAATGAAACATTGAGGTCCTAAATTGAAAACCTCTTTGAAGCACTTTAGTAATAGGAAAATAGTAAAGAAAAAGATGAGTCCTATAGTGAAAACCTATTTTATGCACCATTGGATAGGGAATTTCGCCGTATTTTGAATGAAGCTCAGGGTGACTCTAGTCCCAAAAAATTAGGTGGATCAAGAATCAGTTCAAAAGATTAGAAAGTATTTGAACAATTATTTCAAGACTTATCACATGCATTTGTAAGTGTCCTTTGTCACCCTTTGGTGATGCATACTCTTCATAAATGGGTGATCTTGAAAAGATAATTGAGCTAAAAGATGATAAAAAAGATCAATGTACCTCATTTCCAACTATTATAGAGGATTTTTCCATGCTACATATAGAGGGTACCATAAAATTAAACATTAGAATGTTAGATGATCTTAAATGGATCAAGCTTGGAACATCCCTCACTAAAGAGGAATGTGAGATCCTTACTACCCTTTTTTAGGAGTTTATTGATATGATTGCCTGGTCCTACTTAGAAATGCCTAGATTGGATCCTTCTTTGGCTATACACCACCTTGTTTTACACTTGGATTCAAATCCAATGAAACAAAATTTGAGAAAAATGCATCCTCAAATTACCATCCTAGTAAAAAAAGAATTGAAAAATTACTAGAGGTAGGATGTATTTGTCCTATAGTATAATGGATATCAAACATCATCTCAGTTAATAAGAAACCATAAGGAATCTACATAGGTATATATTTCAAAGATAACAATAAAACATGTCCAAAGGATGATTTTACTTTGCCAAACATTGATATGGTAGTAGATTACACAACAAGGTATGAGATATTATATCTTATGGATAAATTCATAGAATACAATTGGATAAAAATAACACCTAAATACAAACACAAAAAATGATCACCACTCCATGGAGGACACTCTATCATCAAGTGATACCATTTGGCATCAAGAATGCCAATGTTACATATCAATGTGTAATGAATATCATCTTCCATGACATGATGCACAATATTGTATTTGACTACTTAGATGATATTTTGAAAAAATTGAATAATAGATCATGCCATACAAAAGTGTTATGAAATATATTTGAAACGATTCATGAATACAAGGTGTCTATTAATCATAATAAGTGTGTGTCTAGTAAATTATTAGGTTTTATTGTCTCTCATAGGGGCATTGAAGTTGACCAACCAAGGTTAAAACCATTGCATAAATGCCTCTTCCATATAATATAAATTAGCATCCTAGTTTGTAGGGAAAATTTCAATATTTTTAATGCTTCATTTCAAAATTGATAGAGAAATGTCATCCTTTCACTCACCTTTTTAAGAAGGGAACCACCTTTTCATGGAACACTGATTGTTAATAGGATTTTCAAAATTTGAAGGAATATTTGGAAAATACACCTATCTTAGCCCCACCAACACCTAAGAAACCACTACTTCTCTACATTTCAGTAACAAAGCATGTCTTGGGGGTACTTCTTTCCCAACATGATGAATAAGGGAAAAAAAGAGCAATGTATTATTTAAGCATAAAATTAGTTTCCTATGAACACAACTATACACCAATTTAAAATTCCTATTTAGCAATGGTATTTTCATCCTAGAAGTTGTGACATCACATGTTCAATAATAAATTGATTGTTATTACAAAAGTGGACCCACTCAAATACCTACTTTTTAAGGTAGATTTGACTGGTTGTATGGCTAAATGGATCATGCTCTTGAGTGAGTTTAAGATTGAATATATACATCATAAATAAATTAAGGGGAAAGTAATTATAGATCAAATTGTTGAAACACCTTGATAAAATATCAAATCACTACTTTTGGTTTCCTTGATGAGTCAATTTTGACTATGGATGAAACATATTATGAATCTCAACATTGGACACTATAATTTGATGGTTACTACACATCTCATGGATGTAAACCCGTAATTATATTCATAACACCACAAAGAGATCTTATTCCCAAAGTTTTTCATATTGTCTTCACTTATACCAATAATATATCAGAATATGAGGCACTCATTATAGGGCTTTGCCAAGTAGTACAATGGAATATTAAACAATTGTATGTTCATGGGGATTCTTAATTGATTATTAACTAAGTGAGATTAATAATAGATAGAGGATGAGAAACTTATACCTTAAAAAATCATGGAAAATGTTAAGTATAACTTTGAACATATCTAGTTTGAGTAGATCCATGGGCTAGTAACAAGATAGTAGACATAATGGCAATAATTGATTCATTGATAAAAATCATAGAGCATGTCTAAGAATATTAAATCCTTATTGAACATATTTTGAAACCAACTCATGATAATTCAACATCCAAAATGGTATGTGACATTGTTGGTCCCAACTCACCTTGGTACCATGATATATATGACTACCTACATGACCACATTCTACCTAAAAATATTTCCCACAACTAAAAAAAGCCTTTATTCATAATGCCTCCCCTTGTACCTTATTTGGTGCCACACTCTATCATATAGGTTATGATGGATCTTTTCTTCATTGTTTAACTTTGGTAGAATCAAGATTAGTGCTTATAGAAGTACATAAATGGATTTATGGATCCCACACTAGTGGAATGGTCTTAGCCAAGAAACTCATCTACACTAAGTATTATTATCCCACTATGGAAGTAGATGTATACACATATGTTAAGAAGTGTGTGAATTATAAAAAAACATGCTAACCTTATTCATGCTTTAGCCTAAGCACTTCAGTTGATCTCTATTCCTTGTTTATTTTACACATGAAGACTTGATCTCATAGGGAAAATCAATCATATCTCTTCAAATGGCCACAAACACATCCTCATTATGATGGAATATTTTACTAAATGGGTTGAATAAATTCCCCTAATGTAATTGGTAAGAAAATTTCCAAGTTCATTATGAATTACCTGATCTTTTATTATGACATTCTCTCTAATATTATAACTAATTATGGCAGATCATTTTAAAAAAATGTAGAGGCACTCTATGCCCTTTACCATATTAAAAAATGGTTTTCCACTCCTTATTTTCACCAAGGAAATGGCCAATCCAAGGCATATAATAAGACCATTGTTAAAATCCTTAAAAATATTGTTAATGTCATTAGTCATGATTAGCACTTGTATTTATTTCCTACTCTTTGGGCCTATCGTACCCATACCCAAACCCCCATAGGATCCACACCATATTCCCTATTTTATGACACAAAAACTATTCTCCCTATCAAATTCGAATTTCCTTCCTCACATATTTCATTATAGGATATCATCGATGATGAAGAGTATATAGTTATTCAATTACAAAAACTAGAACTACTTGATGAAAAATGGGTTGCTACCTTGAATAACCTCCAAGTATATCAAAATAAGTTACACTATAACTATAATAAGTGTATCAAACCCAAATAGTTTAAACTTGGTGATCTTGCATTGAAAGAGAACTAGAAAAATACCAATGTAGATTGAGAAAATAATGGTAAATTTGAGCATAATTGGCTAGGACTATTCATTATTATAGCTAACTATGGATCTAGAGAATACAATTTAGATACACCAAATGGGATAAAGTTATATGATCCCATGAATATTATGCATCTCAATCACTTTCACACTTGATTTACTCAACCATCATCTATGAGGACCCCTAATTAGGGGCACATCTTATTACCTTTTTATCATGCCTTTTTCTAAACTATGTTAGTCCCTCTTGATCTCTTTACCACATCCTTTACCATCTTGATCTTGTTTTCAGTCTACAAGTACAAAAGATAAATTTAGGTCCTAGATTCTGAGAAAAGATTCAACATGCAATTTAGATTTGGTCATCATCAACACATAATTGAAAGCAAATATCTTAGATTACTTTGACATTTTCTTTTACATAGTGGTCCTTGAAATTTCATCTTTTAGCATTTTCCAATTCTTATAACATTATTCCAAATTTACCATTATTCCTATCTCAACATACTATTGATTAGTAGTATCTTTCACTATAGGCTGAACTATAATGGATTAAGGTCCATTCAAACTCTGTAAGCAGTGCTCAGTTTCTGAGGTTAACTTAACCAACCCCCCAATCCATGCTCTCATAGTTTTACAAGAATTTTAAGTGATGATCTTGTTGTTTTAAGAGTATTTTAAGCCATGCTCTCACTATTTTATGAGTATTTAAATCCATGTTCTCACTAGTTTTTGAGATTTTTAGCCACTCATCATTTTATGAGTATTTAAGCCACAATTTCACCATTTTATGAGCTATTTCAACCATGCTCTCACCATTTTATGAGTTATCCATTTTAATCCCCACCAAAAATTACTTTTTCATTTTCTAGATGGTTACCTTATCCATTTGTTTATATCCCCTTGCCAACTCTTCCTGTAAATACCTTGTTCCAGAAAAAGGCTTTAAATCTCCATGAGAGATATAAAGACCCAAAACCCAAAACAAAACCTAAAAATTTAAAAATACTAAAAATAAAAAATTGATAAAAGGAATTAAAACCTCTAAAAGAGATATAACGCCACAAAATATTTAAACAGTTTGTCAGCTTGTTTATCAAATTCCCTTGGTCCTATTCCAGGTGGTACTATTTAGAGACTTACATGGATAACCCTTAATTTGATACATCTATTGAGTGGGAACCTATTATCCCATCATGATCATTTATATTACACATCACCATATCTTCATTATCCTCCCATTTTTTGGTGAACAACACTAGTTTGAGGTTTGCATAAACTATGTAGGCAACATTTGGTTGCATGGGGTATCTCGAGTTAGCTTGACCACTCTTATCACCATCCATATCTACCTAAACAAATTAAATGCAATCACTATTTTATGATCTGACCATTAAATATTTTAGCCATTTTGTGAGTCCATATCCTTTTTTTTATCAACTGCATCATATCTCTTGTCATTAACCTTTCTTCTTATCTTGTTTTCTAGGAGAATTACATTTGTCTTGAAGTCCACAATGGACTATGTAGGCAATGCTTGGATGCATGGGGAATCTTAGGTTAGCTTGGTCGCTTCTTCCCTATTATTTTATTCCCCATGTACCAAATTTTTCAAAATCAATATTTGACATGTATCCTACTTTAGGGAAGGACCTATGAGTAACTTCTTATTATTACACACATAAATGGTTAATTAATTAATTACTTGATATTTTTTGATTGTGTGTTCGTGCATGCTTGCATGATTAATTGTTGAAGTGTTTTTATTTTTTGATATTATAGATTACCTTTGGTTTCTTGAATTATGTTTAAACTTAGGTCTTGATTCATTATATGCAACCCTAGGTTGTTTACATTTAAATTTAAGTCAAGTTATTACGCTTATGACATCCAATGTTATCACGATTCTTTTATAATTATGGTACATCATGTCAAATTCAAAATAAAAAATTAAGAATTGAAGGTATATCTAGTATTGTCACAATAATGAATCTCCTTATATACCAATATCAACACAATCATTAAATCACATGACTAATCTATATGTTAATCATGATACATTTTCATAAATGATCAAATACAAAAGGTCATAAACATTTTCTCACATGATCTAATATCAATATATCATACCAAGTTAAATCATATGACATTTTCAGAACAAGAAATAACAATAAATCCCATTTACTAAAACATATGTGTCTACAATGATAAAATAACAAAATCATGGCAAACAAATATGATACAACATCATATAATTATGAATAGTAAATGATAATCTAAATCTAATCACATTTTATATTCTATAATCATGAGATAATGGAAATACAAAATCAAAAGATCATCATATATATATATATATATATATATATATATATATATATTATTATATATATATATATATCACAATGTTTTTAGAGTCCATGTACATTAGTAAGATAAAAAATGAATGCTATATATCTCACCAAACCTAATGTCATATACATCATTAATATATACAAGTCATCATCAAAAATACAAAGAGATATAATCATGTGCCAATTAGCTCTGACTCTGAGTATTATTGTGCCCTATGTTATCTCCTATCCTCTCTGTTTACTATGGTGGACCCATGGGTCTTGGTGGCGAAAGAGGTGGTGGTTGATGCACTAACTTCATCAATGTCAAATTATGATATATCTTTGACCTCATATATCTAGAAGTTAATCTATGTGCCTCATGAGACTCAAAATTAGGTTTTCTACCTTATGTTGGTATGACCCCCTCATACATGATATGATAATACATTATCTCATCCTTAGCCTAACAGATCTCAAGGATAATCTATGCAAGACATGGCTATGTAGGTTCTTGATACATTGTATCCCACTTCTTGAGGAACCTCTATACATTTATCTTAACACTATCTCTCTATTCTTGAATCACTATCATATGGGCCACCTCTACCTTCAATGAGGTAGTCTATAACTAAAGGGATTTTATTTGACTATCTATGGTAGTCACATGCTACTGTAGCTAGATGACCCTAGATTGTAAACCATCTATCTTAGCCACCCTCCTGGTAATCTCCTCCTCTAGCATGGTTGTATCTCTACCTGCTCTAGCTATACTTGATAGACCTACCTAACCTGGGTCCCCCATATCCATCTATGTTTCCTCTAAGGTGATTATAGCCTCATTTTTAGGTAAATAAAATGTAGACATATTTTAATACCACCTCTTCATAAGTGCACTTAGATAGGATCTATCCACTATAATAGCTGGGATCCAGACAATGTGTAAGAGATCCACAACCTCTAAAATATGCACATGCCATCCATCTAGATCTACCTTGACTATAGAAAATGCAAATGACACTCACATAGTATCAGTACATTGAACCATTCCTGCAATCAATGATAAGTCAGCATGAATCACTAATTCCATTTAAATCAACATAACTAGCTGACATAATATAAAGCCAAATTTAATCTATTTTATTCCAAACCCTCTATCTACTTGACCAAATCAATCTAGCCTATGTTTTGACCAATTTAAACCACCTCTTATAAAAAATTATACCTAATATTTTCCTCTTAGGCATTTTTATCATTTTCACATTTTCATCATTTTGACATTTCCCACTCAAAAGGGCAATTTCACCATTTTGTGAGACATTTCTTTATTTTAGGTGTTTTCACCATTTTCACGAGTATTTTTTCAATTTTAACCAATGTTTCTTCCATTTTTTTGGTACAACTACCATGTTTGTTGGTAAAATCATTGATTTCATTTCCTACAAAATTGGCATATTTGCCCATTCCCTAACTAGTCCTAGCATTAAATGCACTTAGAATACAAAATTCACTAAAGAGAGACCTACATACTAACTTACCATGATTTTTTGATCCCTTGTACTCTCAAAATTGCTCACTCAAGTGCCTCTATCATGGATGGTAAACATTATTCACTGCTAACTTGTGCATAAAAATGGATCTCAAGTCTTCTAAAGGGGAGGGTAATAATGAATTTTTTTTACCCCTAGGAGTATATATATATATATATATATATATATATATATATATATATATATATATATCTTAAAATTTATATTTTTACCCCCATCACTCAACTATCATTATGTTCTTCCTTTTAGACCCATTAATGGCTATGTTAACTATTTTTCATCCCATTTTTCTGTATTTCCCCATTTTTGAGGGCTTGCCCATTTTACTCATTTTTTGATTGCTTCCTCTAGGGGGCATCCAAGGCTTATCAATCACACTCTATGGAATTAATTGAAATCATTAGCCTATAAATTTAGTAATTATAAACATGTCATTCTCCAATCCTCAAAAAATTCTTCTTAAATGGTTTTTTATGCTTTGAAAACATGTTACTATGCCCTATGTCTTACAACACCTTATCAAAAGGGGAAAAAATATAGACAATCATTTTTCACCACTTTCATGTCTAACTATAAATATAATCAATTTTATACAAAAACATGCAATTCTATTTAGAAATCATCAATTAAGCTAATATTCACATAGTTATTGATTTTATCCAAAATTTTAATGATGCATCCTTGATTAGGGTAGTGCATCATATCACAACATTTAATTTGACATCAACATCCCAAATAAAATTTATCATTTTCAAGTGTTATTATAGGATAATTAAAATAATGATTGATTTGTAAAATAACATTTCAAAACCCACATTATTATAGGTGGTTAATTAATCACCTAATTAATTATCCTAAACTTCCTATAATATAAAATTATATGGATTTAGAATTATATATTTATATAAAATCCAATTACAATATTACTTCATCAAGGTGACATAAAAAAGAAAGTCAATAATAAAGGATAGGAGTGGAAGTAAGCTCTTACACTTTCTTACACATTCTTACACATTTCTCCCTATTACACCTTTTTACACACTCAAAAAGGGTTCATGATTGCACTTTTCTTCTAAATCTCTTTCACAATCCAAACTTCATTAAATGGACCTTATTACATTTTCAACCACTAACTTTGATGAGAGAGAGAGCACATTTATAACCATCCATTTGAAGATCAAGATGGATAGTCCTCATTGATTTAACAAGTATATAGATTTAAGGTCCCCCCTCCATTATAGACAAACTTATTGGACCTAAAATTATTCTACCAAAATATATAAGGAGATTCACCATTATCATGTCAATTCTCAAGTTAAACCAAGTGTAGACAATAGGAGATGATATCTATATATGGAGTTAAAATTACTAAAAACCTCTAGTTCTACAAACCAAATGCATACCTCTTTGAACTAGCAAAAAAAAAGTCTTTCAAAGAAGGTATAAATTTTTGCATTTTGTCTTCTATTTGATTCACCATTTGTGTATTCTTAATCAATCATATGAATTAGGCTTAGGGTGTTAGTTTATTTCAATTATTTTTTGTTTATTTATTAACAATGAACTAACCCTATTTGGATACCTAATCTATAGACTCAACCTTATTGGCTAGTGCTTTCCCTATTAGAAATATTTATTGGGTATGTGCATGCATGAATATAGATAAGTCTATGCATGCCATCCTCAAAGCCCTTTATTCATTGGTGTGTATCCTTGCCTTCTCTTTAAATTTATGTGCATGCCTGATCTTGACCACACTTACCTAGATTTTTGGGTCAACGTCATTTGTATATAAAATAAGGAAAAGAGAGAACATGAAAGTGAAGGGAGTTAACCAAAATTTCCAATATTAGTAACCAAATACAAAAAAAAGGTTCAAAAGAGATCCTATACAAGAACCATATTACCAAACTAGATAAAACTAGAAAGTAACAAATATATGGCATCAAGCTAGAACAAGCTAACAATTTCAAATTTTGAAAAACAAGTAAATAAATTTACCAAACAATGGCTTGTAGAAAAAAAATCTATCCACTCCTCATCAATGATATCAAATAATTGAATATCAAAACTAAATAGGAAAATAATAAAATCCAAGTCAAAATTGTTACTATAGAAAAACTCTATCTTGGACCTAGTAGCTAACACAAGATGGGTGTATCTGTCACTGTCACCTTATCAGATCCCAAGGGACCTATAAACCCTGAAATGCAACATATTTGTTTTTGACATCACAATCAATGGAAAATAATTCTATATCCATAGTTGTGAATAATGATTTCAACTTTAAATAAAAATTACGGTGTCAAATTTCATTGAAAATGCACCCAATGTATTTTATAACAACTTGTTTATCCATTTAATACATTTTTATCATGAAAAATATATTTTTTGACTAAAAATAAAATAATTAATCACTATGGTGTGCCCAAAACATTTTAAAACCTAGAAACCATTCGTTACATGACTACTTAAAAGCAAAAAATCAACTAGGCAAAAAATAACCATACAATATAGGTTGAATGTACAATGATGTGATTACAAATTGAACTTTGTTGATTTTGAAATCTTCTCTTCTCAATGTAAAATATTAAAAAATACTATTTACCAACTCCTCTTTTCATGATTTTTAAACTTATATTTAAAAACTTATGTATGAATTTTGTTTGACTAATATAATGAATGACACAATAACGCAGTTGTGAAAATACATGGAAATAATTATTTTATGGCAACAATAATTAATTCACTTGACCAAAACCAATTACCTAGTTGTGTAAATATGATTTGAGGCCCACTTAAATTCACAAGCAACTAATTTTTTTTTTTTTTAATAAATAAAATGAATTCTATGCCATACCATTCACAATCACACCCTCCAAGTTGTACAACTGAGTGCCAATTAAGGTTTTTACTTCAAAAATTCATAAAAATAAGGTTTTGTATACTTTTATTGATAAAATGCTTTTTAACAACATACAACTAGATCCAAATTTCATACTATTCTATTTTGAATGGTACAAAATGACTTTGGCTATCTTTTTGGCCATGCAAGTTGATTTTCAATGAATAAAATAGATATATTACACTATACAAAAACAAAACTACATATAAAAGTGATTTGAATTGTACAAATATAGTAAAAAATTGATTTTAAACCACTTTGATGTGGATAATGTTGTACAACAATAATTAAGAGTAAAAAAAACATGCCATACAAATTTAGATTCATTATTTTAACGTTAATAAATCCATACAACCTATTTAAAACACCATATTAGGGAAATAAACACCTTAGTATTTTGAGTTTGGGCTAATATTTTGATATTGTAGGTTGTAAAATTGTTTCTTTGGATATAAATTTCAATTAATTGCTTAGATTTTCCAAAATTATTCTTTAAAAATATAAAAATTCAAAGTAAAACTTTACCAATAATTTTCATACAAATATTTCACATGCAAATCTTCATGGCTCCACCATTGGTATGGAGGTTATTAGCCAATAATCCCAAGATGTCAAACACACAAATAAACACTCCACTAGAATTTTTTTTATGGTCTTGAACTCTTCAACATTCCACCTTATCTCTTTGTTATTCAACACAAATTATCCCAACACATCTTTAATATATAAACAAACAAGTGTGGATGATGACTTGAAAATATTTTATAGCATATTATCATTAAGCGGTCCAATGAAGTTCATACCCTCTAGATCCCTCTCATACCCCACATTTTAGTTTTTTCTCTCTTTGTAGATCCTAATTTATTCTTCTCCTTATCCTTGTGTGTAATTTCCATTTTCCATCTCCATTAGATTGAGGAGAACCACCTCAAGTCAGATGAGAAAGGAATGATGGAGGGACACAACCCAAAGGAACTCAAAATAATTTTCACTTGTATCAACACTCATATTAATGAGGATATGTTTAATCCTGGTCATGTGACTGATAATCATATCAATTACGATCCTACCATCGAATGTTGAAATCAAAAAAAATCTACCCCCATATTTAAATACACTATCTATGTTGTTCATGTCATGAAATATAATGCAATCACAAAGATGGGGAGACTAATTAAAGTTTGCCATTAACTTCCATATTGTAAGGGTTCAACCAATTAGATGGTCACACAGTAATTTCATCAAATAATTTGACAACATACTACACATATCCATTTGAATTCATTAACAAAGTAGAAATATGATCTAGTTTATGCCACAATCTAGCTTATTGAACAATCAATTGAATATAGGAAATAATACAAATCACCTCTAGTCTTATGCAGAAATTATGCCTTAAAATTTATAGTCACACAATTCCTATCAAATCAAGTTAAATAAATAACTCATAATTATGGTCCAATTATGCACAATCTAGCAGAGATCCAAACTCTTTGAAGTTCATTATCATTTTACTTATAAGGATGGAAATGAAAGTCCCAAGGTATTCTCTTGATGTCCCTTCACCTCCTTATGATATTTCAACTTTAGTACATGTATTTACACTTCTATCTCAATGTTTTCATTCATCAATATGATTTAATAAATGTCCAATCCCATTTTTACCCACTAAGACAATTTTGATTGGGTTTTTGACTCTATGTGATTAAAAAAATGAAACACATTTTCAACATCTTAGACCTTGTCAAGATTGGATGAAGTTATTTTGGTCTTCAAAGACTAAATTGGGGTTTTTAAATATGCATTTCACTTAGTTATGACCCTATCAAGTTTTCTAGAGGTAAACAATGTTTATTATAACTAATTAGGTCTTTCCATGATGTTAACAACAATTTGAATAAGGATAGACCCAATCAGGCTTTGTATTTTCAAATTAACTCTATGTAATTTAGAAGGATTTATTGTATTAATGATCATGGTTTAAATATTTTTTACCTCTATTGAAATATAAACTATCCACTCCCAACCCAATTGGGTACTATATCTTTGCATAACACTCAAACAACAGTCTTGAACATATGCAAACCCATGTGGGTATTATAGTCCCAAGTCCCACAATGTAATAATTCACCAAATGTCAAGACCAAATCATTAATTTGATACCCAATTAGTATAGTCAATGATCTTAGTGAGTTCAATCTAAGTTGGCATTTGAAAATTGAGAGATGAAAGCAAATGAACAATTTTAATTGCAATTGATAATGTGGTTAGTATTACAACACTAGATAACCTATCAAAGACCCAGTTGGGAAGATGAAACCAAAATACCATTACTAAAGTAATTCAATGATTTCATAAACCTAATTGGTAAAATTATTTTAATTAAAAATGTGTTTCTAAATAGAATGTGTACAAGACCAAATCAAGATCTGAGAAGCCCAATTACAATAGGAAGTCTACCAATCTAATAACATGAAGTATTTGATCTCAAAACACCAAGGAAACCAATCCACTATGTAAGATGATGATGTAAGGACAAGTGTGAGCCACTAAATAACATGACAAAATTAAGGATAAAATAGCATGGAAACTAAGGAAATTTCTTCCAAACACATAAACACACCAAAATTGAGACAAAGCAAAACAAACAACACAAATATGAAAGCACTTTGTTGTTGGTAGTAAAATATTGTTAAAGAAATTAGATGATCCTACACCAGACACTTGATGTTAAAAAATGTGAGCTCTAGTTCACATGGAGGGGATAAGTATAAAATCTACTCTTTTGGTCATGAGGCAAAGTGACCATGGCATTGCCTTCCAATATACTAAGTAAATTAGATGAATTTCTTTCTTTTTATGCCATTTATAGCTCTCACCTACTAGTTTAAAACTTGATCTCTTTTCATTTCTAATTTATCTCTCTCCCTCTCCTTATGGTCTTTGACCCACCATAGATTGTCCTCCACCAAAGGCATAACCATATCTCAATCAACTCACTTGTCAGATGAAACCCATTCTCATCCATCCACCACCACAAAAATGCTCTTTTCTACATCACATTATCTCAAATGGTCTCAAACCCAACATAAACTGACCACCTCATCTTAAATCCCACTTGGACTTGTTCATACATTATCCAACTAGCTTTTGGATCAGTTATAATATCACATGGTCATATTTACAACTACTTTCTCATGGTTGAAATATCATCTAACACTCCATGTAGACACTTCATTTTAATCACTTCCATGTTTAAACTATAAACAAGAGTGAATTTATATAATCACATGAAAATTTAACCAAAAATCAGCATCAGACCCAATTTACCTGCACAACCACCATTTTAACCCAAAATCATAATCACATATCCCTGATTGAGATAATGGATCATTTGAAACATTAATCATATCTAACATATCCTAAACCAATTTAAATTATAAGTGTTATTATAGGATAATTAAATAAATATTTGAGTAATAAAATAAAATTTCAATTGTACCATTATTCTAATTGCCAATAATGACCTTGATTAATGAGCCTAATCATTCCTCTAATGGAAAATTTCTTGAATTTAGAATTATCTATTTTATTAAATTCAAAATTGAATTATTACCTCACATAGGTGATGTCATAGGGGAAAGACAATGGAATGGAGTGGAGTGTGGGTAAGGTGGATTATGACTCGCCCCTTACACATTCTCTTATATCTCTTAGACCCCTTTTACATACTCTTCCTCTTGCACCCCTCTTACACACTCCAAGAGGACCAATGACTTCACTTTTATTTCAACATGCCTTTCACACTCCAAAAATACCTTAAATGGCACATATTACACATTCCATGTGTGTGATCATGAGATTGTAAACTCATTCTCCACCATTGATCATGATCTCAGATCAACGATTCACAATCATTCCAAAAATCTATAAATAAGAGGGCCTTTGGCCATTATAAAGAAGCTTCTTTATAAAAAATTACTCTATTGAATTATACAAGGAAATTCTACCAATTTTCATGCTAAGCCAAGACAAGAATCAAGTTTAGACAAGGAGAGGTGCTTCCCACACCAAAAATCAAGCATTTCCAAAGACTTCATAGCCTACAAGTCGAGGTTAACCTCTTCAAACTGGTTCTCAAGAAAATATTATAAGAAAGTACAAACATAGTTTTTGTCTTCTAATTTATATTTATTTCTTATTTTCCATATAGGTCAACCTAGGGATTAGGATTAAGATGTTAGTTCTTAAAGTTTGTTTTGATTTCATTCACTAACAAATTGGCTAACCTCTTTCAGATTTCTAATCTACATAATGACATGCTTGGTGGGATTCAAAGGCCTCGACACACCATATAAGCTCTTTTAAACCATTTACATTCTTTTAATTACTAGAATTAACCTTAAAATCAATTTAATTCATCATTTTTTTAAAAAAATCTGTTAATTTCTATCCTATACTGAATAGTGAAATCATTACTATGTAACTATGAAATTAGAACTAACTTCTGTGAAATTATTGCTTACAATAGTGAAATGATTATCTATGCCTTAACTCTATTTTATGAAAGTCTTAATTATGAAATTGAAGGAAACTTCAGTGAAATCATACTTAGTAGTGGTGAAATCATTTTTATGGTCTTTTCAACTTTTTTTTTGTGTAGGAGAAAACTACAAAATCAGCACTTGTATCAACAAAATCATGGTCAACATTCATGAAATCATGGTCAGCATTAATGAAATAATTTTTTGTTGGTCAATGTAGGTCAAAATAATGAAATAAGAACTAACTTGGGTGAAATCATTGTGCACAATGATGAAATCATTTATGTGCCTTCATCTCTACTTTTCAACATTATGTTGACTTTTACATCTTTTTTTCTCTATTAATGTATTCAATTTTAGTTTTTCTTAAATTTGTGTTTTTATTTTCTTGTTTTGACTATGTTTTGCAGAATAACAAAATCAAAGGAAACTTTAGCAAAATCATTTTTTCTATGATAAAATCATTTTTATTTCTTTTTTGACTATTTTATGTGTAGGTCAATACAATGAAATCATCGATCATATCAGTGAAATCATTCTAAAATTATCAAAATCATTTATGTGCCATTTTTTATTCTATGTTTTCTGTAGAACATTGAATTTAGAGATAATTAACAAAATCATCCTATGAAACTGTAAAATCATTCTATGATAAAACTAAGACCTAGTCAAATTTATTTTTCAAGCTCCTTTCTAGTTAAAACCCATATTTTTCAAACTTCTAATCATTTGTGTGGTAAGACCTTGACAAAAAAAGTAGTTTTAGATTCTAGGACAAACACATTTCATTTTTCACACATCTCAATTTGGGCTTAAAATGAATTCATATTTATGTTTAGGTTATACCAAAAACTTGTTTACTTTCCATGTTATTTTATTTTCAAGTTTTTTACTTCTTGTTAATTGCATGTTTTATGGGAATTATTTGCATGTATGCTCTCCCCTTTTGGGTGACCTAGAAATGCAAAGTTCCTATTTGCCTTATACCCTTCTTTTCTTTTGATAATGTGGGGTGGAGTTCATTGCCTTCCCATAATTCTTAGGGGTTTGTTGACTATAAATTCACATCCATTCATACTAACCCTATTATATAATGGGGTATACAAATTAAGGTTACATTAGTGGTATCTTAGTTGAAAGGTCTTTCAAAGTTTGATTTTTCTAGTAGTACTTGACTACAATCTTATGATTGAAGTGGTTGAAAATGGACTAGACCCTTTGTAAAAAAATATCGATGTCAAAAAAAAAAAAATTGTGCCCACATACCACAAGGTATATTAGAACTATCTAGAAAGTCATGTCAAAACTTTTAATACCTTTTTTAACCGCATAACATTCATCGATGCAGGGGTGCAAAAGTAACAACCCCCAATGATTGCCTTACTCATGGGATTAAAACACCAGTAATAATTTTAATAATTTAAAATATTAAATTTTATAATCCTTCCTCAAGGAAATTATATTGAAGGATCAAATGAATGTTATGCAAACCCATGATGATTATTAGAATTACCTTGTAATGCTTGTGTGTTGTTATTTGATTGTTGTGTTAAAGCCTTATTTATATTTGAAACCAAATAAAATAAACCAAGTCTAAATCCAAAACATTTTTATACACACACAAAGAGTTGTTACTCTACCAAATTTCCAAGTCAAAAAAAGTGACATGTCAATCTTGGTCCAAATACCTACCTTTCTTGTCCAAACTGTGTTGTTAAGCTGTCTAATTTGAGCCAATGTCTTATCCTAATCCAAAATTGCAACTTCAAATAAATTCAAGACCAAAATTTCAAATAATTATTTAAACCATTGTCATTATGCCTTCCATTTTGTCTCAGACCTAAGCCAAATTTTAATTCTAAGTCCAATTTCGATTCAAAACCAAAATTCTGATTTCTTATCCAAATTATGTCATTGTGTTGTCCACATTATTCCAAACCTAGTTATAAAATTTCAAATATAAGTTTCAATTTTAATCAACTTTATATTAAAATTCCAACCAATTACATTCTAAGGCCAAGTTCTAATTTTGAATTGAAATTTTTTTGAAGCCAAGCTCAAAATCCAAGTTACAATTCCAAGGCCTAGTTCAAATCCCAATTACAACTTCAGACCAATTGAAGATGAAAATCTACATCCTTGCTCAAATTATGCCATTATGTCACTAACCTTATTTCTATTTTAGTCAAACTATTCCAAGGTCAACTAAGATTAACAGTATTCCAACATCAACCAAAGTTAGCTCTTTTCCAAAGTTCCAAAGGTCTAAGTTAAGTTTCCAAGATTTAATCCCTCCAAGTCAAAACTGAATCCTAATATTTCCAAGATCTAAAAATTGAATATTTTACACTTTAAACCATTTTACTTAAACCTTATGTGAGCCTTTTGAAAATAAGCTTAATCCACATAGCCTTGTTGAAACCATTTAAATTAGCATATATTTTGATTGGTACATTCCAATTTGATATTTACCTTAGCACAAGTAAAACACATTACCACAAACCAATGCAAGCTATATTCCAAGTGAAACTATATAACAAATCAAGACAAGCTATAAGTATCCAAACCTCTTTCAAAATGAAGATCATAAGCCTAAACATGCCTAAGTACACATGTAGTGGGGTTATCTATAACCCCTCCTTTAATGAAGAGGTATTTTACAATCCATTTGGTTATGCCCACTATGTATAAGATGAGGAAGATCAAAAATACCTTGCCAACATCACCTCTAATACTGAACCTAAACAACATAACCCATACCTTCTCATCATACCACCTCATACTAAATAAGGACAATATAAACCATACCTTCCACACATACCATTTGCTACATAACATAGACTTAATCCAATATAACTTGTGAATGTACTACCAAGTGTTTAATATGAAAAAGATCAATTTATATGAAAAATATTTGACAAGGATGAATATTTTATTAGATTATTAGAAATGAGGGAAAAATTTACCTTTAGATTTTTCATAGAGGATTTACACTATTTGGTTAGAGTGCCCAAAGAAAACCCTCCTACATTATTAGAAAATTAGACAACTTTTAACCAAGATTAAAATTTTATATTAGCTTTTGATCAAGCTCTTATAGTGTCAAAAAAGGGAATAGGTCAACTCATTGACCAGTCTTCTCAAATCTAAATTATTGTTTCTCAACTCCAACTAGCTAAACATGCTTTAGATACTCTCACTAGTTCCCATACTACGTTGGATATTCAAAATCCATCACTAATAGAGATAAGTCCTTCCATTAAATAACTAGTGGATTTTTTGACCTATCCCACATTTAATCTTGATCTATCTACCAACAAGACATTACTTCCAAATTTATTTATCACACTTATATCCAAAATCAATCTAGTAACTAACCTTGATTCAAATCTCTCCATGGATTCTTTCTATCATGTGGTGGATAACTCTAAAAAAGGATACCCTAAACCACATAAAGTTACCTCTATAATACAATATACCATTCCTCTAAATTTCCAATAATCCATTCCTTCCAACATTCTAGGTATTTCATAGCAACATGTTGAGACCACACCTAGTCCACAATAATAGGTTACATGTAATAATCCACCACTTCAACAAGTAGTGACTAATACCCCACCTCAATAAGTAGTAAGGAATCCTCCACTTCAACAAGTATCAACCAATACTCAACAAATGTTGTATAATCAATATCATATTTATATTAGTCAACCACTTGCCACTTCTATTCAATAATCAACAACATGTGCTACTTAACCAATAATAGGTTCCCCTTGTGTGATAGATTCATAAGAATCAACAATAGATTCCACTCCAATCTAAATAAGTTATATTAAATACTCAACAAACCATTCCCTTGTTTAGGCCTCATTTCTCTCCAAATCAATATTGCACTCACTAGCAAGTGCCTTATAAAAAATAAGTCCCCTCTCAATAGTATAAATCTAATCAAAAAGTGAATATTCCTGGTAGAACAAATCATGTATAGATTCCATAATATTATATACCACCTATTTATTTGAGTCAAAGTAATATACCTTTCAATACCCATTAAAATGTACCCACTTCCTCTCACTCTAGCTCCACTTTCTAGGATTATTAGGTGGTTAAAGATGTAGTTTCATCCATTCAAGTAGGAAATCAGAATAATAAATTTAAAATAGATGGCATATGCTCTTATCCATTTGATATGATCTATCTTCAAATACCTTTCTTGTATCATTTTTAGATGCCCAAATTGGATAAATATAAAGGTAAAGGTGATCCAAAGGGTCATCTAAAAGAGTTATTCATCGCATGTCAAGAGGTTTCATATAGTCGTATATACCTACTTAATTTATTCCCCTATAGTTTGGTTGGGCATGCCTTAGAATGGTTCTTTAGTCTACCTAAGAATTCTATTGATAATTTTGATGACTTGTTAGAAAGATTCATGTAACACTTCTTTTTTAATGTGGAACATGAGCTGACTATGGTTGACTTATGTCAGGCTAAACAATGAGGAGGAGAAAGCTTTGGTAGATATTTATAATGGTGGCAAGCATTGACTAACTAGATTCCACATGATTTCCTTCACAAGAAATTAGATGTAATGTTTACTGCCAATTTGTAATATGACATAGCTTATAATTTCAAACTTCATTATTTCAATATGTTTGACAAAATTATTGATAAGGGAATATAGATTGAGAAAGACCTTATTGAAAAAGGGGTAATTGAGATGTAATCTTAGATCCAAATTCAAAAAAAATATCAAACACAAGTTTTGGTACAAGTGCAAGTAAGTACTTTGGAGAAGCCTAAACCATTCAATAGGAATAAAAATACTATAGGATATGGGGCAACTAAATATCAACATGTGAAAATGGTACAACCACCACCTATTCAAGAAAACCCACCTACTCAACCTCTCACTTTGTAAAAACCACCTCCAAGAAGAGATCATCATCATAATAAAGTTTTTAGTAATCTAGGAGAGCCCATTAAGATTATTTTCTAGAAGCTAGTTACTACGAACATGATCATTTGGTCAATTCCAAAACCATTTATAGAAAACTAGCCTAAATCTGATTAGTATAAGGAGAATGATTTGTGTGATTGTCATTGGGTTAACAACCATTCTATTCACATATGCATCCATCTTCACCATCTCATCCAAGATTTTGTTAAAATAATGAAATAAATTTATATAATGTGGCCATGATGTCTAATCATAATTTGGGTATTTATCAAAACTCTTCCATAACATAACTCTAATAACAAGAAAAACTAAAATCAACATCAAGCTAAAAACCAAAATTAGAATAGGCCTCCTAATAATTAGCATCAGAGATATAATCAATATCAAAATTAGAATTGAGGTCTGGATGCCCATTCTAATTAATTTAACTATAATAATGTCCCTTATGAGTATGACAATGTTAGAAGTCACATTACTAGTGGGCATATAGGCACCATTAAGATCAACCCTAAGTCCACCACTAATAATACCCAACATCTAACACTATCAATTTTAGGACCTCTTTCCTCATATACTAGTAATCTTCTATTGGTGTGAATTTTTGTTTGTGCAAGTCAACAATTGAGAGTTACCATTCTAATCCCTTACTCACCTTCTTCTAATTACAATAATAACCCCCCAATGACTTGAGGTTTCATAATAACAACTTGATGATATAATGTTACCATTCAAGATCTTGTACCTTCTTCATTAAAAATCCCCATTTAAGGCCCTCCATCTTAGAAAAGCAAGCCAATTGCTCCTATTAATGATAAACCTTACAATATTGTGGAACAAGTGCAAAAAACACTGACACAAATTTATACTTTAGATCTTCTACGTATGTCAAATATCCACAAGAATATATTGAATGAAAATCTAAGTTAATCTAAGGTCCTAAGTGACATTGTGGATGATACAATTCAAAGACTTATGAGTCATTTGGCTCCATGCCAATAACTTAATTTTGATCAAACTGATGTCATCCCTTGGACCTTTTCATAATAAACAAGTTTATATAAGTAATCATTTCATATCATAAAATTAAATGAGTCCTCATAGACAATGGTTTGAGGATAAATATTATAACTTTGAAGCTAGTCAAAAGCTTAGGTTACATATAAATATATCTTCAACCATATACCATCACTATCAAAGCATATGATAATGAGGCTTGGGAATATCAGGGCACCATTTGTTTGCACATTATCATTGGGACTTTAACCCTAATACTCTTTGAAATGTTATTGAATTATAAATATCATATAATTTTATCCTTGGGCAACCTTGGATTCATGAAGTATGTGTCATACCTTTTACTCTCCATAAGTGTATAAATTTTCACCATTCTAGACTGAAAGTTACTAATCCTGATGACTTGTAGCCATACCAATTTTGTAAAAACTTAGAATTAGAGTATGAAAGATACAACTATCTCCTTGGAATATAACCTATCCCCTAAAATGATAAATATATAGTTGATCAACCCCCTAAATATAATTAAGTGGATCTAAGTACTCTTACTTCCACTTCATCTACACCACCTACTAAAATGGCCAATTATTTCACTATTCAAGATAATAGTCTTAGGGAATACTATTGTGCCCTAACACACATACACACCCCATTTTAAAATTTAAAATAAGGATCCATTAATATTAAAAACATCTATTTTAGGGGACCTATAAACCTTAGGAGTCCATGGTATACTATTCTTTATTTATAATATAAGGTTTATTTTTACATGGGTCTAGATTTTATAGAAGTGTAAGTCAAGAAAATCAAATCTTGAAAAAATACTTTGATCTATTTTTAACCTTGGGTTTTCATGATTTATTTTTTAAAAATGAATATTTGGTTTGTTTACTAATAGAGCTAATATTTTTCTATGTCCTATTGTCTTTTATACTCTTTGTGAGTGCATGACTATTCACCATGAATTTTTAATCATTTATGATTATGATGTATCTTCATTATGTAAGACGGTGACAAGTGGCCCCACCATGCCATTCAAATCCTTTATCCTTTACAAAATTTCAAAGCCCTCAAGTAGTCTCTAGACTACCAACAATTGACAAGTAGCATCACAATGTCACATAAAACCTAGATAGTCAAAGGAAATTTTAAGTGTTCTAAACTATTGAGATATAAAAAATCACCATGTGGCTCATTATCATGAAATTTTAAGCTCAAAAACTCTATATAATGGTCAATTACCTAATGGTTCTAGGCTTCAAATAGTCCAATGCTCCTGAGCTTCTATAGTTCTAAGTGTTTGACACTCAATAGTTCTTCATCTAATAGAAAAACATAAGGATTAACACAACTCAAAGGGTACAATCCAATGGTCAAATCATTCAAACTATGAGTGTTTGACACCTACAACACTCATGATTAAACATAACATTAGGGTACAAAAAATTCAATGAATCTTATGATCCCAAGCCTTTAGGTTTCTAAACATTTGGCTCTCCAAAATCGTGCTATGTCGTAACATTTCATTAAATGAACCCTTTAGAACATACATAGTTAAATATGTAGAAAACAATATCTCCAACCTTCTAAGTTCCTAATGGCTCTGACCTTTTGAGTAACTGAAGGTTTGATATTTCACCATGTGGCTTGATCACATTTGCTCACAATCATAGAGCATACAAAACATAGTAAAGAATCTAAAAGGCCGGTAAATTAAGGATTAGATATGTGTTATGACCTAAAAGAAACATGGCCTAGGTATACATTAGTGAGGGAGACAACAACATGAAAAGGATAATACATGAGGAATTGGCAACCTTTTTTAGGGATAACTAGATAGGTAAAATTAATGAATTGTTTCCATTTGTCAAGTGATTGAACCTGCCAAGGCTGATTAGTACATTCAAATTGAAATGGGAATTAAATATAAATTTTATTACCTGCATTGATGACACACAAATACATTCAATACTCAATCTTTGGAAAGATATATGTAAAATTTAAATGAAGTAAAGTCACTTTATCATTACTAATTATTCAACATCGTGTTCTTGAGCTCTTGTATATCCAGAAAGCCTTAGTTTTATCAGTGTTCTAAAGAAATTTAAAACTAGTCAATCTTTAGAGAGAATTATAGTCTTAAAATTCATATAATTTCCTCCTCTTCAAATTAGAGTTGTCTTAATGCCCCTTCTGTGTACTCATTCATTAGAGGACCTAAATATAAAGACACCATGTTCAAAAAGAGTGCCTTGGATTTCAAATTTCACCATTATTCAACACTATGGGAAGAAGTAGAAATACCAATGCCATATTCATATCAGGATCAAATTTATCTAAAACAAAAGTAATAAATAGATGACCTGATACCCATCAAAGTGCAATACCTTCATCAAGAAACTAAAAAACTATAGGTAATGCCTTGCACTGATCTACTTAGAAAGTTATTTACCAATGAATTTTTTTTGGGGATTGTTTATATATTATAAAAAATAAAAATGTAGTTGCTTATATTTTTGGTATGGATTTTGAATGGTACCTTAGATTACTAGGCCCTAAATTCACATATAACCAAGTCTTGACCAATGTTTGGTTCAAGTGAAACACTGTGGAGGGAAATCTCAAACAATGGCTAGCAACAAACCAAAGGATGAACTCCAAAGGGACAATTTCATCCAATTACATAATCATGTTTAGACCTAGAATAAGGATAGTCTTGGCTCTCCTCAACCAATTATAAAAATTTTCTAGCATTTCCTATGTCTAGGTAGAATGGATCCCCTTATTAGACATCCTTCTAACATCCAATCAAATAGTGGTCCTAAGATAAATCATAGGCACCCAGCTAAAGGCATAAATGTTCTACCCTAACTAAAGGTCATATAATGGAATTTTAAATATGATTTCTAATTTATTGGATGTAGTAGTGGGCATTGTCTATAAGAGTCATGGGGAATTATGGTCACCCTCGATTGAATACCTAGTGAACATAACTGGGGAGGATCATTCTTTCATGTTTATGTATATGATATGAATGAGATACAAAGGATTTATGATGAGGTGTACCTCTAATATTATAGGTAATTCATGTCACTCAAATTATTAGGCTATCTAATAATATATTGATAACTCTTAATAAGTGGGGAGACTATTGGTTCTACCCTGATGTCATTGTTATCAGGATAAAAGGCACCATGACTTTACTATTATTGCTACTACATAATGTTATAGATAAAATAACTAAGCATGAGATAATATTCCAAATTTATAATAATAATGATGAAAAATTGGGTCAAAATAACTTGGCTCATTATTTTAAAACTCCACTAAGTATTGTGCAAATGTAATATGTGATTTGATCATACTTCATCTAGGGCAATAAAATCAGGGCTAGTTATAACCTAAAGTTAGCACCATTTAGGGAATGGGACCCAAGAAAGAAGGTAAGAGGGTACCTCCAATAAATTAAGGAGAATAAAAAGGTGAATATTTATTATAATCACCAATATTATGATCATGACAATGTCTTCCTGAATGCCTAAGATGGAATCGAGGTATGGAAAAGAATGAAAAATAAACCTATGTCTATGATTTGGGCTCAATATATGTAGTATGATCCCAAGATAACATAAGAAAAGGCTCAAAGTGCATGAAGCCAACAATGGTCCTTATCTTAGCCACATAGGTGCAAGATCAATCCCCTTATCTAATAAAAGAGTAAGTAAATGAAGAGGGAACTAAATTAAGCAGCCAAAGGGAGTCAAACCCTTAAATCAGAAGAGAGATTCTAATAGGCCTTTCATGCCCTTGATTACCCCTTTAATCTATGATTTATGTTACTCTCTCCTTCGGATTAACCACCATAATAGATAAATCAATGGTTCTTTTAGGTGGATAGAAGAACACTTTTGTAATGACACACCTCTCCCCTTTGACAATAGTCACTTAAGTAAGTCTTATTGAGTTTATATAGGCTTCTTTTCAATCTATTTCAATTGATCTAGATTATTTTTAGTTTCCCTTGGTAGGTACACCATCACCCATGCCTATTAGTAAGGATACCTCTCTTTAGGACCTCCTTAGCATGTCATCTCTAGTCACCTTCTATCCCACCACTATTGTCACACCAATTATTCCTTCACCACCACCTTCAATGATATATTTCCCCCTCTTGTTGATTCATCTATTTCACCTACTTATCCACATTCCACTCCCCCCATCTTCACCTACTAGAGTAAATTAAAGGACTCATCCACTGCCTCTAAAGATAAGCAACCAAAAGATAAACCATCATTTAGTCCTATAATTATAAAAGAATATATTTAAGAGGAAAATAAAGAGGAAGTAGAGGATGCAGTAGATGCAGTGGGACAAGAAGAATAAAATCCTAAGCATATAACATCTTTGGTTGACTATCCCAATGATGAAGAAGTACATGATGAATAAGTAGTTAAGGAAGAAGAACTAGAAATAAGCACAAGTGCACAACCAATTGATGAAAAGGCTAAAATATAAAAATCCAAAGCCTTGAGTCTTAGAGAATAATGAGAGAAAGAAACATTGGATAGAATGTCTGAGAAACAAATCCTTACACAAGAACTAAACCATAGAATTCATGAGATAGTATCTTCCATAATTTATTTGATTGATAGTATAGAGATCCCAACTTTGGATTTACCCCCAATTGTTTCTAAGAGTGTTTTGTCTAGTTCTAATGATGATTCAACTATTCTCTCTTCTCCTAAGTTGATAAGGACTCTCAAGGAAATCCATTTTGAAAACCTAGTTACTATATCTATTTTTAACCCTTGAGACCCACTAGCATCAAAGAAAAGGTTAGCTTAATTATAACTAACAATTCCATATTCATCATCTATAACATTAACTACAATGACTATGTAAAAAATCCCAAGATTGACTAGATTTTCGGTTAAGGTCACTCTAACAAGGGAGCCATCCCCATAAGAGAGGTTTGCTCATTCACCTCTATAATTTCCTATTCAAATAAGAGTCTCACTAGCACCTCAAGAATTAAAAACCCCTCCTATGACTCCACCTTCCACATTAGAAATCCCAAATCAAGATGATGAAAGAGGGGTTATCATTATTCCCCAATGGGTGAAATAAGTGCAAGAGGCCAGAGATGAGAGAGACATAATTTAGTGGTAACTAAACTACCTACAGTCTCTACCATATTTGAAAAAAGGAGTGGAACTATTCACAGAGTAAGGAAGAGGAAGGTGGTGAATCCAAAGATAAAATAAGAGATAGAGTTTGAACAAAGGGAGAATCTTTTCCCTTCAGCAAATAATCCCAAAATAAACCTAAATGATACCTGTAAGTATATAGAAAATTTATGTAATTTTTTGGATACCATGGGGGAGGCAATAAAAGAATTGTATCAAAGCAAGGAGGATGCGTTAAAAAGACTACAACAAATGTAAATCATACAAGCTCATCAAGAGATTATTTTTAATTATAAAGTGTATCCACCAAGATGTATATTATTTTGTATAATATTAGGGTTTTTAGGATAGGGAGCTAGCCTAATAGGATAAATGTTAAATTTTGGAATTAGATGAAGGAATTGGAAATAAGACTATTTTTTTTGGTTTAATTTTCTAAGACCAATACATTCTAATGATTTAATATTATGGCCAACATGGATGCTTCCTAATGCCTAAATTATGTGATTGCAAGAAGGGATGCTTCCCTTAATTGACACAAGAAAATGAAAACATTTTTGGGACACTTTTTAGTCATGAAAGTGAGGCCCTATAATTTTTTGGAGAGATGAGGGTTTCCAATGTGATCACCCCTATAGAATTAGTCAATAGGCTTAATTTTGAGAACCTTCTCAAGGTGGTTGAAGATAACTTCAAAGAAGAAGTTGAGGGGACCATTTATATAACTAATAAAGAAGGTTAATTAAAGGATAGAGTAATAAGATTAGACGTTTTGGGAGTTGAATTTAAGATCTCTAAAGCTGAACAAGAAAGGTTGATGACTTAGGTTTTCAAAATCCTAAAGCCTTCATTACTCAATTTTGGTATTATAAATAAGGAGTTTGATATAGCCTATACATTTTTTGAAGAGTTCAAATCTAAAGAAGTATCTTTGAAGTTAACACCAAGCATGCAACCAACTTTTAGTACTAGCCCAATTTCATAAAGCTCTCAATTTTATGGATTCACAGTCTTGTAAACTCTAATGGATCTAGTTCTAATCCCAAAGGGACTTCCAATACTTACATTGGTGGAAACTATAAGTAATCTACCAAGCCCTTTATTTAGTGATGACACATCATAACCATGATATATAAATAGCTATGTATTTACATGATATTATCAAGTTGGAACTTTAGTTCCTAACCCATTCACTTCACATGCATATTGTATTTTTAGTTGAAGAGGTTGTTATAAATATTGTCATAATATATGCATCTTTTTCATGATTTTGAATGTAATGTTCTATTTTTGAATCTTGTAATTTTAGATGAAACTTGAAGAGATGAGGAATTCCCAATTCTAAGCCTATATATTTTTTTAAATTCCTAGTCCCAAACTAAGGAGAATTTTGGTTGCTAAGATTAATAGGAAATTTCGAGAAGTTTTGTTTGACTTGATCTATGTGTGAAAATCTTTATTCTTCTCTAGTTTTGTGTATTATGTAATATGGACCATCATTTTTTTATCTTAGTTATTTATTTTATGCATGAGTTATCTTTTTTTAATACAACTATTCATTTTGAGATATAATTTATTTGAATCTTTTTGTATAATAATCACAATCTCCCTTTATAGATGTGTAAAATCAATCTTACAAACATGGAAGCCTTTGATTTTGTATATTTGAGTGTACTATATTTTTTATTTATTTTGAATCCTTAAATATGTTTGGTTGTTCATGTGCTATAATAATTTACATCAAGAATTAATTTTTTATTTCTTGTCTAAATCTTGGTCAAGTGTTGGTCTTGAAGGGTTTTATCTTAGATAGTCCATAGGATTTTCTTTTTTGCCTTACCTTTCCCTCCTTTTGAGTTTATTTTATAATTCATATCCACCTTAGTTAAGAAAATCATCTTTCCACCCACTTCAATTATATCTAGGTTTACCCATAAGCTAACCCATCCATGGTAGACAACCTGTATCACTCTTCGCTATTCCACCAATAGGTTATCATAAAACTAAATACGTTGTAAATCATGCCTTGGAGTGATATATTTAATTGATCCTAAAACATTAGAGGAAAAATCATAATAATTTATAGGGGTGTGCATAAAAAATACATCAACTAAAGTTTTAAGTTGGTGTTAGAAGTTAGGCTTGCACCTTTGCCTCTATTTCTTTGAAAGACTACTTGAGTTGCACTGGAAAAACCCAGAAGTTTAACATGGTCTATCTTAGACAATAACTTAATATTACAACTTTGTAAATACATAGGAAAGTTAAGTTTGATAAATGAGTTATGAGAGAGCCTTGAACCCAATCATTCTCTCTAGGTAAACAACCTTGTCTACCACTAATCCTAATGGCCCAACAATGACAACAATAATAATATGTCCCTCCAACTCGGCTAAGAGGATTAGTTATCAATGTTTATAGAGATATCTATGACCTACCAAGGAACCCTAAGAAATATATGCCATCCTTTTCTCCATTAGGAGGAATGATCTTAGAAGATCATATCAAGGCCTTAAAAACTCCTATGGGAATCTTGAATGTGACCCATAAAGATGTGGATTACAGATTATCCCCCTTCATATTATAAGATGAAACCTATGAATAGTTTATAAATATTCTATAGTGTTCCATTATGTCCTAGACTGGATATCAAGATATCTTTCTGGCACAATTTGGTCAAGTCACCAGTGCATGTGTTGTTTATCAACATTTCACCAACAGGAAGCAATAACTCAATGAACCAATTTGATCCTTCAATGTTATATTTAAAAATATGTACAACAAGATAAAAATTTCCTACCAAAATAATAAAGTGTTATCTCTTAAGATGTGTAATAATTCCCTAGATCCCAAGATTATTGTCTTATTTCAATGAGATGTTGGTATTGACACACTAACTTTGGTATACGATAAAGCTATGGATATTGATAAATAATTGAATCCTCAAATGAATTCATTATCCCCACTTAGACTTGGTATTATATTCCTATCCTTTGATCCAATTTAAAATACAAATCAAAATATTGTGGCTTAGAATCAGACCCAAGTGTACACCATGATGCCTATAACCCATTATGCACCTAACTAGCACCTTAGTTTCTTAAATAGTTCAAAACCTACATCTAACCAACAAATCCAAAATCAACCCTTCATCTCAATCAATACCACTACATAGGGTATTAATTATGATTCCACAAATATAGAGTTGGAGTTCATTCAAAAGATGGTACAAAATTTGAGTAGTGAATTTATAAGTATGCAAAAGTGCATGGGGAATACTAGTGGGTAGCACACTAATCACAATTTTATGTTTTAGAGGTAAAATAAACCTTTTAATAGGTATACAAATAATTAGGAACAATAAGTCCCATCCAATCAGGGACTATAAATGAGCATCATGAATACAACCCTTCCTAATTGGTGTCATGTGCACAATACTACACAACATGGTGAGGTAGACTGCATCAATTTATGTAAATCCTTAGAGGTTTTTCAGATGGATATGGATAGGTAAGAAGGATCTAAGAATAAAATAGAACCATCTTACTTTAATGGTTTAGGACATTTGAGCACAACCAACATTTTTGATATTTATGATTCTCCATTTCCAAAGGAGGATGATAATGAACTAGAAGACAACATAGATGAGATCCATGCTTTCCATAAGTATCATCAAGCAAAGAATAATTATAATCTAAATAGTAAACAACCTATGACTACTTCCACACCTCTAAATAATATTGTTGTTACTCCTCTAGATTTGAAGGCCAATAAAAATCCACCACTTCCCAAGAGATATGGACAATGGCATACTACAAAAATGACTAACAAAGAAGGGTACAACATTGTTGAAGATATGAATAAAATCAAGGTTAACTTTAGCCTGTAGGAGTTGGCCTAGATCACTAAAAAAAGAGAGATATTACTTAAAGATTTGATAGGAATACCCTCTACTAAAAAATTGGAGGTTTCACACACCAATATGATGGTATATAAAGACAAGAAATAAGTATCACCTTTTTAATGAAAATCCAAACATTCATAAATAATGTACATGATTATCTAGTTGACTCAGGTGTGTCAACCAATGTGATGCTGAAAACTATATGCCAAAAATTAGGATTGACTCTTGACAAGTCAAAGAGAGTGGTTCTTTAATTGGATAATTTTTTAGTCCCATGTTCTAGGGAATTAATAAAATTACACATCCAATTAGCATTTGAACTATGTGTGTAGTAAACCATTGATATCTTGGTCATCAACATTTTGGAAGCATATAATATGTTGCTAAGTCATGATTGGTCCAAAATACTCAATAGATACATGGCCACTAATTTATCACACATGTGGCTCCCATAGAAGGGATTTATTAACCATATTAGAGTGGAATGTGAACCAAAGATCAAACATTTGATCATCAAGTATAATGCCACTAACGAAATTATAGAATTTTTATCTTCACATATAGGCATGTACACCTTTACCACTAGAAAGGAGAATGAGTTTCAAAAACAAGAATTTGAAGGTCCTTATCAATTATAGACCATTTACTTCATCAAATCTAGATCAAAGTAAGGTTATGTTGCTAGTTTGACCCTCACAGACCCAAAATGAAAGAAGTACCAAGCTACCTATAAGTTATAGTTTCCCTACACTGATAATAGAGCTAAATATGAAGCTCTAATTCTAATCCTACAATTTGAAATAAATCAAAAAGTTAAATAACTACAAATAGTCAATGATTTAGAGCTATTTGTATACTATATCTAGAACAAGAATTAGTGCAAACTTGCCTATCAAAAAAGTACAAGCATCAAACATGGATCGAATCCTTCAAAGTGTTCAACATCAAGGCTATCTTAAGGGAAAATAAATAATTAATAGATTCATTGGCAACCTCAATTTCTAATCTAACACCACTCTATGAATAAAAAATGCCTAAGTTATTAGTAGAGCTAGTCCTATGCCCTTCTATCCTAGATAATGTGGATAATTTATAAGTGTTCTAGGATGATCAATAGATTATGAAATAATTTTAGGGATTTTGAATCCCAAATAATAGATGAAAGAGATATTTAGCCTATGCATATTGAGGACATGGGAGAAGATGGAATTATATAGCTAAAGGAGAACCATATTCTTATGTGCATGGTTTATTTATAAAAAGTTTTTGATGTGGATCCTTAGGCTTATAAGTAGAAATAACTCAAAACAACAAATTCAATCTTCATCATAGATAACTTAAGAACTGAACATCATCCCCAATTGGTGAATGTGGGTCTAAATTACATAGAGAAAAAAAGCAAGGGTTGAATAGGTTGCTTACAAAATATAAATATGTCATTGCATGGACATACGAGGACTTAAAAATAATTGATCCAAGAGTTATCACTCATACCATTCCTCTAAATCTAGAACACAAGCATTTCAAGAAAAGATAAAGTTTAGTGAATCCAATATGGAATCCCTCATATATATTGAAGTATAGATGCTCTTAGATGCCAATTTTTTTTTCTTGATTAGGCATTTGACCTAGGTAGCTAAGATCATACCAGTCAAAAAGAAGAATGAGAAAATTAGACTCTTTGTTGATTTCATGAACTTAAACAAAGCCTCAAGAAAGGACAATTACCTTCTACCCTCTTTGGATGAGGTGATACAGATGGTGAGTGGTGGAGCTTATATCCTTCTTATATGGATTCCTAAGTTACAATTAAGTGTTGGTTGAAACAAAAGATAGGATGAATATTGGCTTCACCACCAATTGGAGGAATTTTGCATATAAAAGGATGTCATTTGGCCTAATTAATGTAGGAGTCAATTTTAAGAGATAAATGGATTTTTATTTTCAGGGATTAATGGAGAAGTGTATCATCATCTACATGGATGACCTCATAGTATTTTTTAAGAACATAGTTATCCATCTAGACCAACTATAGAAAGTCTTGGACAAATGTAGAAGATATGGAGTCTCCTTGAAACCAAAAAATACCATATATGGGGTTACTAAAGGAAATTTGATGGGGAATATTATCATGAAATATGATATCTCCATTGATCCAGAGTGAGTCTAGACTATCTCTAATTTTAATAAACCCAATAGAAAGAAAGAGCTAAAGTTCATCTTTGGTAAGATCAATTTTGTAAGAAAGTTCATTCTAGTTTTACAAAATTTCAAGTCATTAAATGCCATGCTAAAACAAGATACCAAAATAAAATGGAAAATAGAGGACAAGAAATATTTTTAGGATATCAATAATACAATTGCTTAGACCCTAGTCCTAATTAAAATAAATTTTAACAAAGAATTTTATCTTTGTTCATTCACTTCAGACCACTTATTATTGTACTGCCATAAAAGGTGGAAGACAATGAATATCCCATTGCCTTCATAATCACCAATTTGAAGGATGTGGAGTTGAATTACTCCATGATTGATAAACAAATATGCCTTGATTAAATCAATCAATAAATTTAGATATTATATTATATGAAATAATACATACACCATCATCCCATATCCTATTAGCAAGCTCACACTTAGATAAAATGAGCTAGGTGAAAGGAGAGGAAAGTGGATGGCCAAAATTTAGTATTTTGACCTTGATATCAAATTGGCAAAAATGGTAAGAAGCTAGTGTACCTTTCAATTGATTTCTAAAATTGATCTGTACATCCATATTGAGTTGATCAACAAAACTCAAGTAACTATTGAAAAATGGTACTCACATATCATCTATTACCTACTTATAGGAATGTGTTATTCAAAACTAAACAAAGAATAAAAGGGAGTCCTTATACTCAAATAAGCTCACTAAATGATCAAAAAAGGTGTCTTAAATATAAATAATTATGAAGGTATCTACCTGAAATGTGTCTTAGGAGAAGGAGCTAATGACATCTTGGATAACTTACACTAGAATATTAATAGTGGGCATCCTTATGGCAATACCATAACCCACAAGATTTTGAGAATGGGATACTACTATCCCATAATATTCAAGGATGCACATAATCATGTTAGGATCTATCATGAGTGCTAGGTATTTTCTAAGATAGAAGTGAATGATTCTATGCCTTTATAGCCAATTATAGAAGGAAGATCTTTTTCTCAATGGGGCCTTGATTTTGTTAGGGTATTTAACTCAAATTATACAATAAAACACAAGTTTGTCCTCATAGCTACTAACTAATGCACTATGTGGACAAAATTTGTTGCTACTAAGAATTCTAGAGCCATTGATGTTATCAAATTTTTGGAGGAAAACATAGAAACTAGGTTTGGTACACCCATTTCCTTGGTCTATGATAATGGTCTAACATTCTAGTCTGTTAAATTTATAGAGTGGGCCTATAATAATTATATTATCCTTAAGTTATCCTCAAATTATTACCCATAGGGAAATGGAGTAGCTTATTTCACTAATAGGAACTTTATGCATGCTATTAAGAAGTATGTACAAGATAAACCCAGAGAATGGCATATCTTACTAAAATACACACTATGGGAAGATATAACCATGCAAAAGTAAGATCTCAAGGCTTCACCTTTCTATTGGTATATGGATGATAGCCCATCTTCCTCATTAATCTCAAGATACCAACATACCAATTCATGTATGAGTATATGTGTGAGGATGAGAGAATAAAATCTAGACTACTTGAGATAGTCCAACTATAAGATGCAAGAACTGAATCACTACACAAATTTAGTAAATGTCATGATATTTTCAAGTGATGGTTTGATAAGATATATAAAATCAAGAGTTTTAGGATCTTAGACATAGTGATACTATGGGATAAAACACATGAAAATAAGGAACATCATGACAAGTTCACTCCTTTATAGATTATACCATATTTGGTATCAAAAATCCTTAGTAACAATGCCTTTAGGCTAAAGGATCTCCAAGGTAATAAACTCACCTTTCTAGTTAATGGATAGTTTTTAAAGCACTACTTCATGGCTGCTCCAACTAGAGATACATCAGAGTGAGATTTGAGTGGATATTTAAGATAGGAATATATTAGATTTATTTCTTTCTAGATTAAATTCCTTATTTTTAACATTTTATTTCTAATAGGTTAGTTTTTTTTTGCTTTTTTTAGCTTAGTTGCCTACTTTTTAGGTTAGTTTTCTAAGTTGTAGAATTGTCTCCCCAATTTCCTAAACTAACAAAACAAAAATATATGTCATAAAGAAAGGGGATGATATATAAGGAAACATAGTTTCTTCTCACAAGGAATTATTCTAATAATATAAGAGTGTCTGGGATTGAGGTATGTGTTATTACTAAACTAAGATTTACTTATAATAAATAGGTTTACTAGGATTTTGGGACTTGATCTGATATATTCACACAAATTTTAGAAAAAAAATCTATTTAAAGGGTTTATTTCACTATTACATATTACATACTTGGATAAGAGATAATAAACATAAAAATGGATATACACTTACAGGGATATATTGACATATAAATTTTCTTATTCATACACCCACTCAATGGTGGTTCTCAACCCTTCTCTATCTATGATAAAAAATCATCATACAAATTGATAATGGATGGATGATTTAATTAATCTCTACCAAGGATATGGACACCTAGCTGGTAGTAGAAAAAGGCTTTGAGTGGAACTAAAGGTACCTCTGTTGGGGTTATATATGCCTGGCTAGTAGTAGAGAAATGACTAGTATTCCTTTATTATTTAGTTGTAAAACCAAAATTCAAAATGAAACCTACAGTGTTTATGAGAAGGATAGCCAAAATATTCATAACCAACGGGATTTGATTTCATTAAATCACACACACAAATCCAAGGAATGGGAAGGTTAGTATGTTACATGAGGAAGTAGGAGTTTGTTCCAAAGTTTTGGTTTCTTTATCCTTTTTTGTTAAAATTGATGTTTTCTTGTAATACATTTTTGAGATTATGGGTTGTCAAAATAATCTAGAGTATTTTCTCCTATGATTCACCATTTTTTGTTTCCTAACACATACACTCCATTTTAAAATTTAAAATAGGGACCCATTACTGTTGAAAACATTTGTTTTGGGGACCTCTAAACCTTAAAAGTACATGGTATAATATTCTTCATTTATAGTCTAACATTTCTTTTTTACTTGGGTCTAGATTTTATATAAGTGTAAGTCGTGAAAATCAAAGCTTGAATGAGTAATTTGAGTTATTTTGAACCTTGGGTTTTCATGATTTCTTTTTTAAAAATGATGCTTTGGTTTTTTGCTAATGGAGCTAATATTTTTCTATGTCCTAATGTCCTTTGTACTCATTGTGATGATAAGACTATTCACTAGGACTTGTTAATCGCTCAAAATCTTGATGCATCTTCATTATGCAAGATGATGACAAGTGACACCACTATACCATCCATAGCCTTTATCTTTTATGAAATTTCAAAGTCATAGGGTAGTCTCTAGACTACCGAACATTCACAGGTAACATCACAACATCATGTGGGACCTAAATAGTCAAAGAAAATTCATAGTTTTCTAAACTATCGAGCTCTAAAAACTCACAAAGTGGCTCATTATCATGAAATCAAAAGCTCATAAACTCTATGGAATAGTTAATCGATTAATGGTTTTGGGCTCTGAACATTCCAATGCTCCCAATATTTTGTAGTTTTGAGTGTTTGACACTCAATAATTCTTCATATTATGTAATAATAAAAGGATTAAAACAACTCAAAGGGTACATTCCAATGGTCCAAGCACCCATGATTTAAGTGTTTGACACTTGGCACACTCATAATTAAATACAACATTAGGTACAAGAAAGTCATAGAATCCAATGGTTCTGACCCTCTAAGTTTATAAACATCTGGCTCTCTAAAATTATGCTACATGGAAACATTCTATTAAACAAACACTTCAAAACATATAAAGTTAAATATGTAGAATGTAATATCTATGACCTTATGAGTTCCCAATGGATCTCACCTTATGAGTACCTGAAGGCTCGAGTTTATATCATGTGGCTTGATCACATTAGCTCATAACCATAGAGCGTACAAAACATAATAAATAATCTAAAAGTCCAGTGAAATAAGGATTGGGTGCATGTCATGATGCAAAATAAACATAGCTAGCATGTACATTAGTAAGGTAAACAACAACATGAAAAGGCTAGTAGATGAAGAAATGACAACTATCTCTAGATAGATGACTAGATAGGTAAAATTAATGAAATGTTACCATTTGACAAGTGATTGAACCCATCAAGGCTGACTAACACATTCAAATTAAAATGAGAATTAAATTAGAATTTTTTTATCTATATTGATAATACATGAATCCATTCAAGACTTAGGATTTGAAATATATATGAAAATTATAAATAAAGGAAAGTCACTTCACCATTACTCATGATTCAACATTATATTCTTGAGCTCTTGTGTATTTAGAAAACCCTAATTTTCTCAATATGCTCATGAATTCAAAACTAGTTGATCTTTAGAGAGAATTATAATATTTCATTTCAAATAATGGCCTCCTATTCAAATCATAGTTGTCCTAATACCCCATATGTTTACTCATTCATTAAAGGCCCTGAATATACAAACACCATGTTTGAAAAGAGTGCCATTGGATTTCAAATTTCACCATTTTTAGTGTTATGGGAAGAAGTAGAATTGGTAATGTCATATTTAGCTTAGGATGAATTTTTTACAAAACAAAAGAAATATATAGATGACCTGCTACCCATAAAAGTGTAAGGCCTCCATCAAGCAATTGAAAAACTAGAGGTAATGCCTTGCATTGACCTACTCAAAAATTTATTTACCAATGGAACTTTTGTTGGGGATTGATTAATTATTAAAAAAATAAAAATGTATAAGCTTATATTTATACAAGGGATTTTGAGTGGTACCTTAGACTCCTAGGCTCTAAATTCACATATAACCAAGTCTCAACCAATGTTTGGATCAAGGAAAACACTATAGATGAAAATCACAAACAATGGCTGACAATAGGCCAAAGGATGAAACCAAAAGGGGTAATTTGATCCAATTACATAATCAAGTTCAAACCTAAAATAAGGATATCCATGGCTCTCCTCAATCAGTTATATAGTTTTCTCAGCATTATCTATGTACAGGTAAAATGGGTCCCTTTGTTTTACATCCTTATAACATCTAATCAAATAGTGATCCTAGGAGAAATAATAGGCACCAAGCTGAAGGCACATATGTTTTACCCTGACTAGAGGCCATCTGATGGTAGTTTCTATATGATGTACTATCTACTAGATGTAGTAATGAGCACTATCTATGAGATTCATGGGGAATTATGATAACCCTTGACTGAATAACTAGTGAATAGAATTGGGTAAGATCATTCCTTCATGTTTATATATAGGTATAAGAATTAGATACATAGGATATGTGATGAGGTGTACCCTTGAATATTATAGGAAATTTATAGAACTCAAATACACAAGTTATTTGATAATACATTAAGAACTCTTAATAAGTTGGGAGACTATTAGATCTACCCTGATGTCACTGTCATTAACATAGAAGGCACCAAGTCGTCACTATTATTGCTACCACATAATGTTCTAGAAAAAATAGCTGAGCAAGAGATATATTTCCAAATTTATAATAGTATTGATGAATAAATAGGTCAAAATTACATGGATTAATATTATAAAAATCCATTAAGTATAGGTAAAATGCAATATGTGATCCAATCACAATCATCTAGGCTGGTAAAATTAGGATTGGTTATAACCTAAAATTTGCACTATTCAGGGAATGGGACCCAAGAAAGAAGGTAAGGGGTTACCTCAAATAATTCAAGGAGAATAAAAAGGTGAAAATTTCTTATAATCACCAATATTATGATCATGACAAGGTCTTATTTAATACCTTAGATGACACCGAGGTATGGATAAGAATGAAAAATTAACCTATGTCTATGATTTGGTCTTAATCCCTATAATATGATCCTAAGATGACATAAGAAAAGGATCAAAGTAAATGGATCCAATAATGTCACCCACCATATCCACAAGATGTATAGGTGCATGATCAACCCCCTTCTCCAATAAAAGAGCAAGTAAATGAAGAGGGAATTGAAATAAGCAACCAGAGGGAGTCAAACCTTCAAATAAGAAGAGATATTCTAAGAGGCCTTCTAGGTACTCAATTTCCCCTTTCATCCACTATCAATGATATTACATCCTTGCAAATAACCAAAAAAATATATAGAATAATGGATCCTTTAGGTGGACATAAAAAGAGCACTTTTGTAAAGATACATTTCTCCCCTTTGAAAACATTCACTTAGGTAAGTCTTCTTGAGTTTCTATAGGCTTATTTTAAATATATTTCAACTTTTCCAAATTTTATTTAGTTTCCTCTAGTAGGTCCATCATCAACCAAGTCTATTAGTAAAGACTCTTCTCAGGACCTCCCTACCATGTCATCTCTAGTCACCTTCCATCCCACCACTATTATCATACTAATTATTCCTTCACCACCAGCTCCAATGATATCTTTTCCCCTCCTGCTCATTCATTTGTTTCACCCTCATGTGTACCTTCCACTCCCACCATCTTCACATATTATATGAAATCAAAGGACTCATCTACTTCCTTCAAAGGAAAGAAAACAAAATAAAGGCAATTGTTTGGTCTTCCAATTATAGAAGAATATCTTGAAGAGGAAAAGGAAGAGGAAGTTGTGGATGCGATGGAACCATAAGAAGAAGAGACCAAAAATATAATATATTTGGTTGACTATCCCACTGATAAATAAGTAGATGAGGAAGAAGCAATGAAGAAAGAAGAACCATAAATGAGCATAGGTGCATAACCAGATGATGAAGATGTTGAACTATAAAAAGCCAAAGCCTTGAGTCTTAGAGAACAATGGGAGAAAGAAACCTTAGCTATCATGTTTGAGAAACAAATCCTCACATAGGAATAAATATTAAGCATTGATGAGGTATCCTCTTCCATTATTTATTCGATTGAGAGTTTAGAAATCCTAGTTTTGGATTTTCCCCAGTTATTCCTAAGACTATTTTGTCTAGTTCTAATAGTTCTACTAATCATTCAACTATTATTTCTTCTCTTGAGTTTATAAGGACTCTCTAGGTAGTCCATTTTGAAAACCTAGTTACTATATCCATTTTTAACCCTTGGGATCCACCAGTATAAAATAAAAGGTTAGATCAATTAGAGTTTCCAATTCCATAGCCATCACCTATAACATCAGCTATAATGAGTGTAAAAGGAATCCCAAGATTGACCATATTTTTGGTTGGTTCACTCCAATAAGGGAGCCATACCCATGGGAGAGGGTTTTCCATTCACCTCTCTAATTTCCCATTCAGATAAGTACCTCATTATCACCCCAAGCTTTTACACCCCCTCCTATGACTTCACCATCACATCATAATTCCCAACTCAAGATAATGAAACATGGGTTGTCATTATTTTCTAATGGGTAAAAGAAATGCAAGAGACCAAAGATATGAGATAGAATTTAGCGGTAGCTAAACTACCTACATTCTTTACCATATTTTATAGGAGTGGAAATATTCAAAGAGTAAGGAAGAGGAAGGTGTTGAATCCAAAGATAAAAGAAGAGATAGAGTTTGAATAGAGGGAAAATCTTTTCCCTTTAGAAAAGAAGTGAAAAATAAACCCAAATGATCCCATCAAGTATATATAAAATTTATGTGTTTTTATGGACACCACAGGGGAGAAAATGAAATAAATGTATCAAATCAAAGAGGATGCCTTGAAAAGATTATACAACATGCAAATCATATAAGCTCCTCAAGATATTATTGTTGATGTACAAAGTGAATCCACCAAGTTGTATAATATTAGGGTTTCCAAGATAAGTAGACAACCTAATAGGGAAAATATTGTTAATTTTTTAATCAGATGAAATAATTGGAAATAAGATTGAATTTTTTGGTTTAATGCTCTACGACCAATGCATTCCAACAATTAAATCTTATGACCAACATGGAAGCTTTTTGGTGTCTAAATTATGTTATTAAAATAAGGGAAGCTTATATTAATTGTCATAAGAAAACGAAAACATTACTAAAACTCATTCATGAAACTGAGGCCCTACAAATTTTAGGAGAGATGAGGGTTAACAATGTGATCACCCTAACAAGAGGATTGGTCAATAGGCCTACTTTTAAGAACCTTATTTAGGTGGCTATATACAACTTCAAAGAATAATTTTAGGTCACCATTTATATAAATAATGAATAAATATTGAATTTGGTTAGTTTTGTAAAGGGCATAGTAACAAGAGCATAAGATTTGGGAGCTAAGTTTAAGATCTCAAAAGTTGAATAGGAAAGGTTGATGGCTTAGGTTTTCAAAATAGTAAAGCCTTTGTTACTCAATTTTGATACTATAAATAAGGATTTTGATACATCCTATACATTATTTAAAGAGATAAAATCCAAATAAGTATCTTTGGGGTTAACACCAAGCATGCAACAAACTATCAGTACTACCTTAGCTGCACAAAGCTCTAATTGTTTTGGATTCATAGTTTTGTAAACTCTTATAGGCCTAGTGATGATCCCATAAGGACCTCCAATAGTTACATCAATAGTAAATATAGATACTCTACCAACCCCTTTAATTAGTGTTACCACATTAGCACCATGATCTAAAAATAATTATGTTTGTGCATGATATTATCAAGTTGGAACTTTAATTCATAATCCATTCACTTCACATGCATATTGTATTTTTATATAAAGAGGTTGTTCTAAATATTATTGTGATATATGCATATTTTTCATGATTTTGAACGTAATGTTATATTTTTGAAACTTGTGATTTTAGACAAAGCTTGAAGAGTTTAGGCCTTCCCCATCCCAAGCTTATATATATTTATAACATCCCATTCCTAATTTGAGAATAATTTTGGTTGCTAAAATTAATAGGAAAATTTGAGAAGTTCTATTTGACTTGATCTTTATGAGTAAATATTCATTCTTATCTAGTTATGTGGATTGTGTGAGATGGACCATCATTCTGTTATCTTAATTCTTTATTTTGTACATGAGTTATCTTTTTTTAATATAACTATTCAATTTGAGCTACAATTAATTTGAATGCCTTTTATATATTAATCATAATCCACCTTTGTGGATGTACAAAAATACTCTTAAAAATGTATCAACATTTGATTATGTATGTTTGAGTGTATTTAATTCTTTGTTTCCTTTGACTACTTAAATATGTTTGGTTGTTCATGTGTTATAGTAGCTTACAACAAGTATTAGTTTCTAATTTCTTATCCAAATCTTAGTCAAGTGCTAGTGTTGAAGGGTTTTATCTTGGGTGATCCACATGACTTTATTTTATACCTTCTTTTTTAATCCTTTTGAGTTTTTTTGGTAAGTCTTACCCACCTTAGTTAATACCATAATCCTTACACCCACTTCAAGGAGATCTAGGTTCACCCATAAGATGACCCATCTATGGTAGATAATCTGTATTACTTTCTACTATTCTACCTGTATATTATCATAAAATTGAACAACTTGAAACTCATGCCTTAGAGTGATATATTTGACCAATCCTTAAACATTAGAAGAAACCTCATAGGAATTTATGGGAGTGTTCATAAAACACACATCAACAAATACAATATTGACAATTCTTTCCATATAGTTAAGTATCCTAAGATACCCAAATCATATGGTAGACGTAATGTAAAAACTACTAAAATGGAATGGCACAGGAAGGATGATTATTGTTAGAAAAGACCCATTATTTGTATCAAAACCAATTCAAAAGAATAATATTAGAATAAATGTGATGATGAATCATGGATGTATAAAGATGATTTTGCCACCTACTACCAAAACACAAAGTATTATATTCCAAATAGGATAATGGATAATCAAGCCTATAAGTGTAAAGGCCTAGGGTAGCAAGGACATATTAAGATAGTATTAGTTGTTCAACATAAATTAACTCAAGGTATTAGATACATACTATTTGGGGGTGATCTTTTAGATATCGAGAGTGACAATAATTTATTGACTACCAATGATAATGTTGATAAGGGCATAGAGTCATATTATAGAATTTATGATATGTTGGTTGACACTAACCTATTTTACCCTAATAACATCTATACCATTGATTATATCCCATTTTATCCTCCTCTTTTATTTCATCATACCCAATTGATTGATTGGGACAAACAAGACTTATACATACTGTGATCCAAGAATTTGACTCAAGAGAGGATGGTTAGTATGGTGTTAGTTCCAAAATGAAAACAAAATGAAATAAAAACACTAATAGCATAACCTCTCTAGGCCTAGACACTAGGGAGAGCTTAGTTAAAAAAAAAAATAACAAACACAACTAAAAATCAAGGAATCAAACATAATAATTCCTTCACCTTCCTTGGATGCTTCAAATGCCTTTGTAGTAGTGGCTCTCTTGCCTTGTGCTCATGAAGTTCTTGGCAATGGAAGCTTGGCTACCTCCATCTCTCCTTGGCACCTTATGGCTTAGCTTGGCTTGTCTTGGAATCAATTTGGCATTATAACTTTGCATTATCAAGGCCTTTTAATATATTTGAGCATAATAAATTTGCACCAAAATAGCTTAGAAATGATGTTTTGAGGCCTCGTATTTATAGATTTTTTTATTTGACCAGAATCAACCTCAACCATCCATCTCAAGATTGAGATGTGTGGTTGAGAATTAATTCAATTTTTGGAATTAAGTTTTTAATTATCCTCATCATGACATTGGAAGAAGGGGAAATTAAGAGGAATGGATGGCATTATGGAAGGCATTGATGAGGCATGGGAGACATGAATCCTAATATTTGTGGCATTTATGGCCTAGGGATGTCTTTTTAAGAAATGAGGTCACCTGATGATGTAAATATTCAATATTAATTTCCAAAATAAATTATTAAACAAGTTTCCATGGACTTTTTGATTAGGCCTTGATTTGGGTTAATTAACTCTTAAGCATGATCAAGCACTTTATGCACAAATTACTTAATTTGATCAAAATGTCTTGTTATTGGTATAAAATTTGACTAGATTGGAATTGGAAGTTAATGTCAAATACATTGGAATCATATTCTCATTTAGGATGTTACCAAAAAAAATTAACAAAGGCCTATGTCTTGTGTAGAAGATTTGATAGGAAAGAGTAATCTAGAGCACCCAAGTGCAAATTTGGCATTTTGACTCGAAATGATCCGATCAAAGTTAGCTGGCCCATAAATTGCATTACCCCATTTAGGGATACCCTGGCCAAAATCAGCACTTGAATATGTCAGTTTCACCTCATTTAATGTGTTTTAGTGTTTTTATGCCAAATTGTGTGTTTTAAGTGAAAATTGGCCAAAATATTGGTTGGAGGTTGGAGGTGGCTAGTTTTAGGTGTCTACACATACTATTGGACAATTTTCAAAATGATGAGGCAATTTTTGAATTCTTAGGCCTCAGAGATGGGTTTCCACTTGGTGATCATAATAATGTATTTACTATTACATTAGACCATACTTATTATTTTGGAGAGAAAGTGAACTAAATTAGTATCAAATAAAAAGAAAAAGAAAATCAAACATTGAGGTCCCAAAGTGAAAACCTCTTTGAGGCACTTTTAGACTAGGGAAAAAGTAAAGAAAAGACTAGTCCCATGATGAAAACCTATTTTAGTTTCCATTGGATGAGGAAGTTCACCCATTTTTAAATGAAGGCTAGGCATCCTATAGTCCCATAACTTCATGATAATTAGGAATTAGTTCAGAGGATCAGATATTATTTGATTAATTAGCTTAGTATTTCTCACATGCCTTTGTAAAGGGGCCTTTACCAAACCTTAATGATTCAGATTCTTCTTAAATGGGAAAGCTTGATGAGCCAATCAAGTTACCTGATAAATAAGAAGACCAATGTACCACATTGCCAACTATTCTATAATATGTTTACACACTACTTGTGGAGGATACCATATAAGTCAATATTGGAACATCATCTAATCTTAAATGGTTCAAACTTGGAGTGTCCTTCACTAAAGAGGAACATGAACTTCTTATTGTCATCCTTTAGGAGTTTGTTGATATTTTTTCCTAGTATTATTCAGATATGGCTAGGATGGAACCTACTTTACTTGTATATTATCTGGTTGTACACCCTAATGCGAATCCAATCAAGCAAAATCTGAGGAAAATGCATCCTCACATAGCTATACTTGTCAATAAAGAATTAGATAAACTATTGGAGGTAGTGCAGCCATCCTATAGATTATTCAAAGTGGATATCAAACAAGTCCCAATATATATATATATATATATAAGGAATTTGATTATTTACCAATTTATGATATATTAATAAAGCATGCCCAAAGGTTGAATTTCCTTTATCCAAAATTAATATGATTATAGATTCAACAATAAGGTACAACATGCTATCTCTTATGTATGGCTTCTCTGAATATAATCAGATCAAAATCACCCCTGAAAACCAACACAAGGTATTGTTCACCACACCATAAGGAATGTTTTGCTATCAAGTGATGCCATTTGGCCTCAATAGTGTTAGTGGTAGGTACAAACCTATTATGAATGTCATTTTCTATGACAAGATACATGATATTTTTTAATATTATGTGGATGATATTTTTAGTAAATCCAAGAACATAGTAGGACATCTAGATGTGTTATGAAGAATCTTTGAAAGGATTTATGAATACCAAGTGAGGCTTAACTTAAAAAGTGCATATTTGGCATTATTTTTGGAAAATTTATAGGTTTCATTATCTCTTGTAGGGGCATTGAAGTTAATCTAGCCAAGATTAAGTCCATTATAGAAATGCCTCCACATTATAATCTAAACCATCTCTATAGCTTGTAGGGCCAGATCCAATCCATAAGGTGGTTCATCTTTCAATTGGGATAAAATTCTACCCCTTCACTCATATTTTGAATAAAGGCAATCTTTTCTCATGAAATATCAATTGTCAACAATCATTTAAGAAATTAAAAGAGTATCTAGTAAATCTACCTATTCTAACTCCACCTACACTTGGAAATCTATTGCTTCTTTACATCTCAACAACTGAATATGCCTTGGGGTCACTCCTGACATAATATTAATATCAAGGGAAAGAAAGAGCCACATACTATTTGAGATGCACATTGGTATCATATGAACATAATTACAATTTAGTTGAAAAATCCTGATTAGCCATGGTATTTATAGCCCAAAATTTGTGACATTATATACTCAACAACAAGACCATTATCATTGCCAAAGTGAACCCAAACAAATACTTACTTTCTAAGGTAGATTTGACTAGTCATATGGATAAATCAGTCATGCTATTGAGTGAATTTGAGATTGAATATGTACAAAAAAGGCCATTAAGGGGTATGGATTTATAGATCAGCTTGTTGAATTACCCTTATTAGATACCAATCCAATCATGTTCATTTTTCCTGATGAGTCAATCATGACTTTGGATGATAATTCTCTATAGCCTCAGAATTGAACTCTTTAATCATTCATACACTTCTCATTGATTAGGATTTGATATTCTATTCATAACATCACAAGGGGATCATATTCTCAAATTATTCCACATTGGTTTTTCTTGTACAAAAAATATACCAAATACAAATCACTTATCATAGGGATTCATCTAGTAGTAAAATGGAATATCAAGAAATTATATGTTCATGTAGATTCTCAACTTATTATTAACTTGGAAATAGAGCTATACTAGACCAAAGATGACAAGTTTATTCCTTATAAAAATATGGTGGACCATCTTAAATAGAGCTTTGAACACATCCAATATGAATAGATCCCAAGGGCTAAAAATATGGCCATAGATGCAATAGAAATAAATAGTTCACTAATAACAATAAAAAATCATGTTCTCCATTACTAGTTACTTATGAAACATCTCTTGAGGCCAACTCACAAATGTTTAAAATATAAAATGGTATGTGATATTGTTGGTCCCAGATTGCCTTAGTACTCTAATATATTCCAGCCTTCATGATAAATTCTCCCTTATATCCTTTCTCATAACAAATGAAAATCATTAATTCAAAATACCTCTTGTTATACCATGTTTGATGCTACAATCTATCATAGAGGATATGATGGAATGCTACTTCATTGTTTAGTTTTGATAAATTCTAGATTAATGATTTAAAAAGTACACAAAGGTATTTGTGGGGCACACATATTGAATGGAACTTGTCAAGAAACTCTTGTTTATATGGTATTCCTATCCCATTATGGAAGTCAACACATGTTCTTATGTAAATAAATGTGTGGCTTGTCAGAAGCATGACAATATCATTCATGTACCAGCTCAAGCACTTCAACCAATCACCATGTTGTGGCCATTTTACACATGAGGACTCAATCTTGTAGATAAAACAATCCTACTTCTTTAATGGCCATAAACACATTCTCAATAAAATTGAATATTTTACAAAGTGGGTTGAATCCATTCCACTCACTTACATAATTAGTAATCAACTTTCCAAATTCATCTTGAATCACCTAGTTTATCGCTTTGTCATTCCCACTGACCACATTTTTGATAATGGGGGACCCTTTAAAAATAAATACATCAAAGCCTTTTGTGCCAAGTACCATATCAAGCAACACTTTTATACTACATATTTTATTCAAATCAATGGCCAAGCTGAAGCATCTAACAAAACCCTAGTCCAAATCCTTAAAAAAACTATTAATTCTTTTGGCCATGATTAGCATTTATAACCATTTATTGCCATCTAGGCCTACCATACCAATACCCAAACCCCAATAAGATCCATATCATACTTCCTTATTTATGGCACTAAATCTATTCTCCATATCAAGATTAAGTTTCCCTCTTTGCACATTTTATTAAATGATATCATTGATGAGGAGTAAAGTCTCTCAACTTCAAGAATTAGAACTACTTGATGAAAAATAGGTAATTACTTTAAATAATCTTTAGGCATATCATAATAGGTTATGACATAGATAAAATAAGCATATCATACCCAAAAATTTTGAAATTGGTGAACTTATCTTGAAAGAGAACCATAAAATACCAATGTTGCCTATGAAAATAAAAGAAAGTTTGAGCCTAATTAGTTGGTATCATTCATCATCACAACTAATTATGTATATAGGACATATAGATTGGATACACTAGATGGGGAAGATCTAGATTATCCCATGAATATTATGCACCTCAAGTATTTTTACACTTGAATTACATAAACATTATCTATGAGGACCCCTTTATTGGGGCATGGAATTAAAAACACCTTCCCTTCATACCAATTCTCATTAATTAAGTCCAGTCCTAATGTTATTCCCCTAGCCTATTACCAATCCTAATCTTGATTTTGGTTCATAGGTAAAGAACACAATTTTAGACACCAAAATTTAGAGAAAATTTTAAATAGATCATCTAGATTTGGTCACCATCAGCACATCCTTGAAGATAATATCTCAACAAACATATACATGGTTTCCTTGCATGACAATTCTTGAAAATGCATCCTTCATCTCTTATTCAATATTGTATAATTTATTTTATTCATATACCATTCTTATTATCTACTCTGTTATTAATTTATAGTATCTTCTATTATATGTATAAATACATTGAACTGAGACCCATATGGACTATGTAGGCAACACTCAATTTTTGAGGTCATCTTAGTCACCTATAAGACATACTCTCACAATTTTTTGAGCACACTAAGCAACAATATCACTATTTTTCAAACAACTTAAGCCATACTCTCTCCATTTTATGAGTTAAAACATTCTGCTTCTCATAATACTCCATTGAGTTGAGATGCCAAAAACCCAAAAACATTCAAAACATTAGAAAAAAATTAAAATTTTGAAAATCCTAAATAACCAAAAAATTTCAAAAAAGACTTAAAATATCCATGAGATATATAAAGTCATAAAATATTTACTTGTTTTTTATTCCTATTCACCAATGGTTTTTAGCTCTATTTTGGATGGTGCAGTTTATCGTGTTTACCAGGTAGAAATCCCTTATCTAATGATGATCATTTTTAATTTATAATTTCCAATCAATTTAAAATCTTATTTATGGGAGAAATAAATTGGCCTAAGGTCCACATAGACCATGTAGGCAATGCTTGGATGCATGAGGCATCTCAGGTCAACTCGACCAATCTTACTACCATTTCACCTTTCCCAATTTATCTCAACATTCTCACTATTTAGCAAGTGTACTTTTCCTATTATTCCTCTACAATAAAATTTATTAATTTTCATAATTTTTATTATTTTGTATCTCCCTAAGAGAACTATAGTTGGCTTTAAGTTCATTAGAAGATGTAAGTAGTGTCCATTTGCATAAGGCATTTGGAGACAACTCAGCTACCCCTTCTTTTTTCTTCTATTACCCTCTTTCCATTTAGGGTGATGTCATGACCTAATAGTTTTCCCATAGAGATTAGCTATAAAATTTATTAGAGTAATGTCTTACATTTACACATGCATAAAATATTCACTACTTGTTTACTTTATTGTGTGTTTGTAAAACAATGATTATTTTTGGTTATTGTTGGAGCATCTTATTTGATTTCCACATTTAGCAATAAAATGATTTATGTTGATTTTTTTTTTTTGTTTTATTTTTTGTTTCTTTTTTCTATTTTCATCTTGACTTAGTCCATTATGTCAGCATGGTCATGATCATGGTGCTTCCTATCACACATTTTTACTTGAGTCCATCCATTTACATATGTCATCATTATCATCATGGTTTTTATCATTGATGAATTGTTTTCAATTGTATATTAGATCAGGGGTTGGTCCTTATATACATTTTGGCCTAGCCATCATGGTGCATGGTGTTAGGTGCTACATCAAAATCAAGTGCTAGCAGTCTCACAAGCAATGTTACAACAAAATATCTCCTTATCTACTATCCTACAACTAGATCACTAAATCCCATGACTAATTTATATTATACTAATGATATATATCAATAAATGAGAATATATAAAAATTCATTAACATTTCTCAAGCATGATCAGATATCCATATCACATAGATAAGAGTATCATATTTACAATACACATAATTATATCGAACCATTATGTTCTTCCTCAAAAACCAATTTATAGGTTGCTTTGACAATTTTCCATCTCATTTTATTCAACATTATTCTTTTTATTGACCTTATTTTCCTATGGATAAGGCTTTTTATTCATTTTAAGGGCCCACCTATTTTAATTTTTCCCCTGACCATTCCTTCGAGGGGGCATTTAGGGCTAATCAAGTGCCATTTAGGGATTCAATTTGGGTTTATCGACTCAGAATTTTAAAAAGAGAAAAGTGAATACATCATTCTTAAATCATTATCAAATTTATTCTTAATGACTTTTTCATTCTTTAAAAAGATGTTACTATGCCTAGTGTCTCACAACGCCTTCTCAAACATAGAAAAAATGTAGATGCTTTATTTTAATCACTTCCATGTATAAACTAAAATCAAGAGTTACTTTTCATAATCACATGTAAATTTAACCAAAAATCACCATCAGACCCTATTTACCTATACAATTTCTATTTTAACCCAAAACCACAAAGACACAACCCTAATTGGGGCAATGGATTGTATTACAACATTAATCTTATCTAGCACATCATAAATCAATTCAACCCTTTTCAAGTGATTAAAAGATAATTAAATGAATATTTGGGTAACAAAAGAGCATTTTAATTGCACCATTCTTGTAATTACCAATTATTCAACTTTAATTAATTAGCCTAATTATTCCTCTAATGGAAAATTTTATGAATTTAGAATGATCTATTCTCCTAAAATCAAAATTGAATTATTGCCTCACATAGGTTATGTCATAGGGGAAACTCAATGGAATGGAGTGTGTGAAAAGTGTTTTACAACATAGCCACTTACACACTCTCTTACAACTCTTACACCTCTCTTACATATTCTTCCTCTTCCATCCCTCTTACATAGTCTAAGAGGACCAATGACTACACTTTTCTTCCAACATGCCTTCCACACTCCAAAAGGCCTTAAATGGCATATGTTATAAAATATATGTGTGTGATCATGTGTTTTAGGACTCATTATCCACCATTAATCTTGATCTCAAATTGATAATTCACAATCATTCTATAAATCTATAAATATAAGGACTTTTGGCCATTATAAACAAGCTTCTTCATGCAAACTTACTCTATTAAATTATACAAGGAATTTCAACTAATTATCATGCCAATACAAGCCAAGAGTCAATTTTAGACAAGCATATGTGTTTCCCACATGTAAAATCAAGCATTTACAAAGAATTCATATCCTAAAAGTTGAGTTTAACCTCTTCAAACCGGTTCTCAAGCAAATTTTCTAAGAAGGTATAAACATAGTTTTTATTTTCTAATTTTCATTTCACTTATTTTCCTTATAGATCATCCTAGGTATTAGGATTAAGATGTTAGTTATTCAAGTTTGTTCTAATTTCATTCACTAATAAATTGGCAAACTTCTTGCATATTTCTAATGCACACTCCCAATCTCAACACGATTGAATCAACATACACTAGGGCATCCAAATGATAGCCTATAACATCAAGAATCACCTCAAGGATAGTTATTAACTTCACATCCTTGAATGTATTAACTGATATAAAAATAAATCTCTCTATCTTTATTACATATTCAACATATTATTAACATGTTAGGGCATCCATACACATGAACAACTCTTTCTAATTAGTGAACTCAAGAGACTCACTCTCCATACTTGAAACATCACATACTTGAGCTGATCTAGAACTTAAATTCTCCAATTCATCCATCTTCACACTATAAGCTTGATCCATGTCAAGCTTTGAATTACAAAAGCATTCACCTTCATTTTTTCCACTCTCTAGGATAATATTTAGTTATTTTTGGGATAACTCTTATTATAAACATGGCTTAAAATGAACATTCACCTATATATTCTCTTGAGAACAAACATGTTCATATGATTCATCACTATATCTTTTCTTCATATTGACTTTAAGACACTCTACTATGGATGGAACATCAACACCAACCTGATCCTCATCCACCATTACCATATCCATCACTTGGATAACTTCTTCACTCCTCCTCTCATACATATGAACATGCTAGACTGCACCACACTTAGTCATTTCATTCACTAATATATCCATAGATAGACTTACACATTTCATAAACAAATTAGGGAAAACAAGAATTCCCTAAACCACCTCATCATGTTCCAAATGAATGTTTTACAACTCTTCTTCAATGTTAGAGTGTTACTCAAGATTTTCACTCTCATAATAGAAATCTATATCTAATGAATGTTTTATGCACACATATAGATATGATTTCAACTCTATCACTTGGCTGATCCTCAATCAAATTCTCCTTATTTTCACTTGTTTTCACAACCTCTACATTCAATACTTCCACATTGGAAACTTGTAACTCTACTTGGTTTCTTTCTTTACTCACCTATAACTCTACATGGCTCTAATATTCCTTCACATCATTTTTTTCACTTATGGAAACATGTATCATGACTTGGTTATCCTCAACCCTAATAATATACATAATAAAAGTGACAATCTCACTGCCATTATGAACTAAGGTCAAATCAACATTTTCCTACTCATGAGACTTCTCAACTACTTATCCATCATCACACAATGGGTCTCCAATTTTTATTGAATAATGCATCACCTCTACATTATTTTTCATTCATATTCCAGCACTTATGGGCTACTTACAACTTTAATCTATCCTATTGTTCTAAAAATTAGCATTAGGCTCTACATATAGAATCATTTCCTTATTGCCTTATAATAAAACCTTCTCTTTGGTGCACCTATGTATGCCCATGCTACTTCTCAAATTAGTATTTGGATAGTCACATGATAACTCCCCATCCTTATTACTTCTCTTGGAAATATGCTTCTCATCAATGTTCTCAATCCTCTTTCCACGAATCTTCCTCAACTATACAAACTAAAATTTTGGATTCACAAATCAAACCAACATCTTAAAAACCATATGGTGCAACTCAAAAACCTTCCACTTACCTTTCCCTTGTATCTTCACTAGGATATCCTTCCAATACATGGTTTTAACTCCACTCAACCATTTGTACGTAATCTTAAACCTCATGGGGTTAACAATATTCTCATGTTAAAAACATAATTCTAGATCAACTATCGAATTTATGAGTTGTTTCAAGTTTTCTTATCCACAAAACAAATAAATATCACTCAAAGATTTATCTCTTTCTTTCACCAAAATCTCAATTAATATTTTTCATCTATTGACCTATTTTCCTCCACTCACTTGGATAAAAACCTAACCATTAAATCTTCATCATCACCATCACACACAACTACACCATCATTACTTTGTGTAGACATATCTAGTCTTGCTTGAAACACTTTTAACATCTTTGGCAACTAACACATCTTAGGTTCCCTTATTTTGTGTGCCATCTCTCACCATGAATCAACATGTTCCTATTTCATAACCTAAAATAGACTCAAAACTGATCCTCTTATAAAATCCCTCACACTTTTTTATGACTTCACAAACCTAAAACCACCTATGCAAACTTATCAACAACTTGTAACTCTAGGCATACTTCCTACTGACAACCTATAACACACATTAAGGAGTTTTATTCTACAAACATAAATACATGGACACTATATTAACCTGATTTCACTTCAAAAAATCATGAATAAGAAGATAATAATTAAATTATGCCATTAACTCTCATACCGAATGGGTTTAACCAATCAGTTGGTTACATAGGCATTTTGTCAAATAATTAGACAACACAAAGTAGAAATACAATCTGGTTTATGCCATAATATAGCCTATTAAACAATAAATTTCATGGAATAAATAAATAAAAAAACCTCTTGTCCTAAGTATAAATTTTACCTTCAAATTTTTATTCACACAACTTCTATCAAACCATAACAATTAAACAACTCATAATTTGGGTTTAATTCTACACAATCCAACAAAGAGCCAACTTCATAAAAGTTAATTTTTATTTTCCTTATAAGGATGGAAATAAAGGAACCATGGTATTTTACTATTTTAAATTCACCTCCTTATGATGTTTAAACTTTAATACATGTGTTTCCACTTCTATCTTAGGATTTTTATTCATCCAAATGGTTCAATAAATATCTGATCTCATTTTTGCCCACTCAAACAATTCTAGTTGGGATTTTGACTCTATGTGATTAAATAAATGAATTTTTTTTTCAACATCTCAAAGACTATTAATATTGGATGGATTTTTTATGGTTTTTAAAGACCAAATTTTGCTTTTTAAAGATGTGGTGACCCTATCAGGTTTCTAAAGGTAAACAATGTTGAGTAGACCTAGTTGGGTCTTTCCACAGTATAAAAAATAATTTAAATAAGGATAGATCCAATTGGGGTTTCCTTTCCAACTTTCAAATTTATATTTTATAAGGATTTGTTGTATTTATGATTAGGATTTTTATTCCATTTACCTCTACTAAAACACAGACTATCCACTCTTAACCCAGTCAGATATTATATCTCTAATTGGCATTAAGATAATAGTTTCAATCATTTATAGACCTGTGTAGGCTTTATAGTCCTGAGTTACAAAATTATCAAATGTCAATACCAAATTATTATTTTTATACCCAATTAACATATTCAATAATCTCAATGAGATCAAGACCAAATCAACATGCAAAAATTGAGAGACAAAATCAAATGAAAAATCTTAATCAAAGTAGATAATCTAGTTAGTATTACAACACTAAATGAGCCTGTTGAAGACCTAATTGGAAATATGAAACCTAAATACCATTTCTAAATAAATTTAATGATTGCATAGACCTAATTAGAAAAATTATTCTAATTATAAATGTGTCTGTAAATAGAAAGTGTACAAGACCAAATCAGGATGTGAGAAGCTTGAATACAATAAGAAGTCTACCAATCCAATGAGATGAAATATTTGATCTCAAAACACCCACTATGAATTATGATGATGTAATGATAAGTATGAGCCATTGAAGAACATGCCAAGAATAAGGATAACCCAACATGGAAACTAAATAAACTTCCTCCAAGCACGCAAATACACCAAAAATGAGACAAATTAAAGCAAATGATGAAAATGCAAGATTGCTAGAGACATTGAATTCTCTTACATCAAAATCCCTTAAAATCATATATTATTATGGATTGGGTCCTTATAAGGGATGATGTTGATCCCTTCTTGTAGATTAAGAATCTAAATAAGGTTAATTCAATTGTTAGTGAATAAACCAAAACAATCTCATGAACATAGCATTCTAAGCTTAATCCCTAGTATTGAGCATGATCAAACAAGAGGTGAATCAAGTAGAAAACAAATAAACATGTTTTACCTTTAGAGATTATTTTTCTTGTTGGTTCAAAAAGGTTTGTACTCATATTGTAAATTAGATATATTTGGAAATATTGACTCCATTCATGGGAAGCATTTCCCTTTATCTGCTTGAGGTCTTATAAATTTTCTTGAGAATAAATATGAAGCTCTAGTATGCTTTATATATAATAAGTTTAGTTTAAAAGAGATTATCTACAATGGAGGTGAAGAACTTAATTTATATACTTTTAGTTTTAATGGTGATCATCCATCTCATATCCAAATGGAGGGTGGAGAATGAACCCTCAAATTAATTATTTTACACATGGAGTGTGTAATAAACTCCATTTAAGACCTTTTTGGCATGTGGAAGGAATTCTAGATGAAAAGTGAAATGATTTTTCCTTTAGATTGTGTCATATGCCATACAAGAGAGAATTGTGTAATAAGCTATGTAATAGGTGTAAGAGTGTGTGTAAGTGACCATGTAAGAGGCCACCTTGATTACAATCCACTCTATTCCATTGACTTTCCTATACGATGCCACTAAAGTGAGGTGATAAATCAATTTTGATTTAGGAAAATAGGATAATACCAAAAGCTATGAAATTTCCTATTAGAAGAAGATTAGGCTTGATTACATGGGATTAATTAATAATAATAATAATGTTATTTTACTAATCAAATATTCATTTAATTTCCTTGTAATAACACTTACAAAGGGTTGAATTGATTTGAGATGTGCTTGATAATATTATTTTTGCAATACAATCTAATAACCCAGTAAGGGATGCATAACTATGATTTCGGATTAAACAAGTAATTATGTGGGGTAAAGTGGATGAAATTATGATTTTAATTTAATTTTTTTATTATAAAAATTTATTTTGATCACAATTTAGACACAAAAGTTGTTAAAATGAAGTATCTACATTTTACCCCTGTTTGAGAAGGTGTTGTGAGACATAAATGAAGTAAAGTCTTTTCAAAGAATGAAAATGTTTTTAAGAATACATTTGATAATTAATGAAAAATTAAGTTCATGATTCACTAAATTTTTGAATCAATGGACTTAATTTTATTCCCTATAAGGTGCTTGATAAGCCCTAAATTCCCCCTCAAGGGAACATGCAAAGAATAATTTAAAATGGATTTCCACTTGAAATGAATAAAATGCATGGTTCGTAGCCAAAGAGGTCAAAAAATGAAGAATATAGGAGAAAATGGGACTAAAAACAACCAATAACACCAAAATGGGCCTCTGAGGAAGAAAATAATGAGAAGGGTGAACAAGGGGGTAAATTTTCAAATTTAAAGCTTTATATTCATCCACGAGGGATAAAAACTATTCATTGTTACCCTCCACTTTGAAATAAAAATACTCTATTTTTATGTGAGATATTTTAGTGAAGAAAAGATCCTCATGAGTGATAAAGACACCCCAGCTACCGAATCTGAGAGTAAAAGAGGCCACCATATGATAGACAACTAATAAGTAGATTTGTCTTTAGTAAATTTTGGCATTTAATAACATTAATGAGTAGGTGTAGGTATATCTTTGATGAATCTGATAATTCCATGGAAAATGAAATAAATGGTTTCATTATTTAAATTGGTGAAAATGGCATGGGAAATGATGAAATCACCATAGAATTAGTGAAATCGCTAAGAAAATAGAAATTGTGCAAAAAATGGTGAAAATACCAAGAAATCAAGAAAATGCTTAATAGGTGAAAATGTCACAAAATTGAAATCATTGAAAGAAACAATGAAAACATTGAGAAAATAGTGAAAACACTGGTCAAGGCAAATTTTTCTTGGAAAAAAATGAGGGTTATTCATAAAATGAGTGTTCAAATTATCTAGGTTGGAAATAAATGAGTATGATTTGTTCATCATGTATAATAGATTAGATTTAAATTACAAAGTAGTTAATTAGATTTGATTGTTGATAGATTTAGTGATTTGTGCTAACATATCATTATTTTTAAGGGAAACTTATTGTCTTTATCATGCATGAGTGAAGTTATAATTGCTATAGACAAGGTAGATATGGACCAAGGAAATGTGTGCATTCCTAGAGACACTAGGTTTACTACACATTTATCACATGCTGATGATTAGAGCAGATAGGGCATACATTCATGCACTCACCAAGATATGGCATTCAGAAACATCTATTTTTCACCTTCCTACTAGAGAGGCCACTATTACATTGGATGAATTATGGTTGATTATAAGGCTAACAATTAGAGGATAGACATTATAATGGACTAGACCCACATGATGATAGGATTTTTAAGATGACTTGGTTAGTGGTTTTGACATTTTTATGAATAATGGGATAATGGATATTGACTTGATTGAGGCATATACAAATATCCAACCAAATGACTTAACATTAGAGGAGCCTTTACCACCAACATACATTGATAAAGAGGTAGTAGTACTCATGTCCATTGTCAATAGCATCATATTGACTAACAAGAGTGGTTTATAGTCTTGGGTAGAGTGATCAAAGACATACTAAATGATACCATTATATTTACTTGGGGGCCAACTATATTAGTTAATTTGTATCAAAATTTACATATGGTTACATATCAAGGTGGTCAAAGCATTGACACATCTTCATTTCTCTAAGTATGGGAGTGGGAACACATTATCATAGAGTGGCTAATGGGTTAGATATGAGTATGGGGGCTAAAGTATCATGTGGCATATATAAGGGTCTAGACAAGAGTGACTTACAGAGAGTACATAAGGGATATCTACTTGTATCACAAGATGATAGATGACATGGTAGTTAGGGACTTTGTCTAGCATCCCTATCTATTATTGTAGATTCAATGGTTAAGTGATGGATGATATACTAATTTTATGACCACTAGATGTTTCATTGTTGGCAAGCAAACACATATCATTAAGGATTATAGACTAGATTAGGTGCAATTCTAGTTTAGCATGTATCAAGATATATTAGATGGCCCATGATATTTTATTCATATTACCATAGGGATCCCTAAGTGAGGGTAGTCGATAGGCATGCCTATGGCTAGATCAAGCTATCCATGGGTTCTATAGGTTACTTGGGCATACAAAGGAGGCCCAATAGATGAAAGAATGATAATAACCTATATGGAATATGGTTCCAATTTCAACCAAAGAGATTGACTATGCCCCAGGATATCTTGATATAGTTGGTACCATTCACAACATTTAAAATAAGGGGACACAAATAGCAACATGACCAAGATCAAGCAATGATGGAGGTAGATGTATAATGTAAGGCTAGTGACCACATAGAGAGTGACTAGGATAATAATCTAGACCCAAGTCTAGATGTTGATTTCAAAGGGATATGGTATATAAGTACTCAAGAGGCATAAATGAGGATGGGGATATAGGGGAGGTAGACCCTTCAAAATTTTCTAACATAGGCCCAAAGTCCTAAGTTGAGATGTTTTAGCTACATCTAGCTAGCACTTAAATTATTCAATTTATTCTTCAAGCTTGTGCCTTGTTTTGTGCTCTTCCTTGTATAGCCAAATGACCTCTTGGTGTTTATAGTGAATTTGTCCAATAACATGGTTATTGAAAATTTTTTACCTAGAAAACTCTAGGGCAAATTTTATAAGGGTTACTTTTGATTTCACTAGAGATAAATTCAAGGGATTTACCCAAAGTATGTATGAAACATATACCACATCTGGGCTTATATTGGTGTTATCCTTTTGAATCTAAAAATGACATTCATCATGATATACTTCCATTTTAAAAGACATTTCACATCGATTTTTTTCGGTGGACTCATGTTTAGGGAAATAATTCCACAAATACAATCACTTTTTTAGTGTATCCTATTATAATATAGCATAAATGGGAGGGTCTTCATTTATCTTCTAATGCTACACTACCTCCATCATAGGTTACTTAACATTTTGAGGCTCACACTATATATCAATAAATTTAGGACTCTTTTCTTGTTATTTGTTGGTACCAATGATAAGGTCCTTTATGTTGGGGCCTTCCCCTCTTTCTACTTCTTCATATTTTGGGCTTTTAATGTCCATTTATTGATCAATAATAGGTTTTTCTTCACTAAGATCAGGAGTGGGATCCTTTTTAGTTTGTGGGTATGGAGATGCCTCACATATATCTAGAATTACCACTCACAATGCTTCATGTTCAGGCTCTACTTGAATGGTTCAAATAGATGTAGTGATGTTTTCTTGTTCTATAAGAAACCCTTAGGTCATTTTTGGTGATGAGGCCTACCATTGACATTTTAGAATGACCCTAGGTTGTTCCCACACCCCACTAGAACTAGTGGCCTTATGTATTGGTCTATTCTCTTTCATTCATGCCTTTTCCTCTACACATGTTTGTAGTTGAGGGTATAATAGTTACTTTTTCACTTCCCAGCTTCTCGATGTTCTTCATGGCCTAAACATATAAACTATCACCCAAATATTTCCTTACTTGACTATTGTATAAGGGTTGATATCAATCTTATCAGAGTCATGCCACTCTATATATGCTTACCTCCCTAGATAGAGATAAAAATTACACAGAGTGTGAATATCAATGTTAATATTGTTCTCATCAATAGTTACAGGGTGTGCATCTACAATGTGATTCATAGAGTCCATGAAATATCTAGCAGTAAATGAGTAGATCAATTTGAGCTATCCTGACAAGTTATCAGTTCTTTCCATCTAGATTCACATGAGAGAATAGTTTTTTTAAAAATAAACTCAGAATAGGTTCCCATATATGTGGGAAACTCCTTTGGTATGTGTCATTCATTCCTAAATTCCTCCTCCATGCCATCAAACCAACCCTTCATATTTACTTTATAGGAGGGTATGATGGTGTTAGGGCATGTGAATTATTTGAACCTTTTGGTGGGATACTTATGATTATTGAATTTTTGTCAATGATGTATCCAAAATTGACAAGAGTGTCCATGAGATGATATGTATGCATGGTCTTCAATGACAAAGTGTACCTTAGTGCTCACATAGTTTGCATGAGATCCTACAAGTCTTGGTTTGTTATGGATGTTATTGATGGTGTGTTCTTGATGTAGAGGACTTATGGGGTGTTATAAGTTCTTGGTGTACTTTTTAAAGTGAAAATAATACATTTGAGTAGTATTGTGAAGTTCTAGGTTATCCTAGTCCTCTTGGCAGAGTTTCTTGAGTGAGCAGATTGATGATGTCAAAAGTCACACATGTGATTGTGTCAAAAGAAAGTGGTCACATGAGTCTATTCATTTTTGTTCCTAAAAAATGTGTTTCAAAGTTTATGCCTTGACATGATGTCTATGAAAATTTATGATAGTGAAAAGTTTATCTCCCAAGTAGATTTCATTATTTTTATACTTAGCCAAATTTGTATTTTTTTAGTGACTGTTAGAATTCAAATATTTAAATTTTACAAAGGAAACCATTTGTAATTATGTGATATACATCTTTAGAAAATGGATTAATTTGATTATGTAGTAAACATAAAAGTGGTAAATAACTTCAAGGGTGATTCATAGAATTTGATTAGGAGGTTTGACTAGTCGTATAATTGCATTTATTATAGCTCAAAGTTGACCAAGGGTTTGACCTTCATTTGTTAAGGACCTAAGAAAGATGTTTTAGTTTGTATTGATGATATTTGGATATTTCATGATGATTTATCTATTGGAGAGTGTTTTATAATTTCTTGGGATCATCTATATGGATTTTTGATGTTTGACCAATCTATCTTTAGTATGATCTATTTCTTGAAAGTCGACTGTTTATTTGTTCATGGTTTTTTCATGTACAAGTCAAATGATTAAATACTTTTTCATATGAAAAAGTGAGTAGTGATAAATTTAATCACTTAAGTGTGTCTTAGGGGTCATTTATCATGGACCTATGTGCTAATAAGTGGTCTTGTGTTTCTATTTTGCTCAGTGAAGTGTTAAAGGGATGAATAAGTCTCTAGGGACCTAAAAGGGCTACTTAAGCCTACTTGAAAGGTATTGTTGCTTAAATGTGAGATATAAATGATATGGTTAACCTATTTATGTGGTTTTTCTATTTTTATAATTGATATATAAGCCTTAAAGGTTAAATAATGTCTTGTGGCTGACTAAGAAGGTGGTGATCATGAATACTCTAGAAAGAGCAAAAACAAAGATAAAGGTTTACAGAGAGTGTATGAGCAAAGAAAAGTAAAGTGTGAGTAATCTTGGTGGATGAATTAAATATAAAATTAGTGTGGGGGATATTTTTGTGACCTAATGGTCATGTTCTTAATGTGGTAACATTGTTTTGTAGGGTTGATGGTTGAGGATGAGCGAAGAGGTGTAGAGTGATCCAAAAGGTTGTTTTGGATGCATTGTGTGTGTGTGAAGGCTTGAGAAAGTGAAGGTTTGAAGAGAGTTTTTATTCATCATTTATCCATTATATTGGAAGGAAATCATATTTATATAGGTGTTGATATCAAAGGTGTTATGTGGGTGCTCAACATCTAGGGCAAGTGGGTACTTATCCATGCTTAGTGGTTGGTGCTCCTTGTGGAGTGGGTGATTCACAAAAGTCTCTTATTTATGATATTTTATAGGAATATAGTCCATTTTTTTTAATACTTGAGAGTGGGTTTCAACCCCCATGAGGCTTTCCCACATAATCCATGTGTTATGTTCTTTGATCTTGCATTATTTTCTTTGTTCATTGCAATGGACGGTTTATATGCTTCATGACTACTTATGTTGAATGGTTAAATTTTTTGAAGAATTGTAATTGAAGTTGATTTGCTTGAATCATTGATTCACCCCCCTCAGTGATTTTACCTCAAATAATTCTCTAGTGGGTAAACAAACTTCAGTTCCTTACTGGAATACTTTGGGACACCAATCTCATTAAAAATAGGCAATAACAAAATTGTGCCTGAAAAAAACTTGTAGTTGGGAAAATAATGCACCTTCTCTACATCTTGTTCAATTTTATTAGTGAAGTATATGGAGTAATTTTAATTCATCTCCTTGGCATTTTATTTGGTGACATAGAGGTGGGCCATATCCACCTCCTTCCACCTATCTATGCCCCCTACTTAGTCATGATCAAGAATGTAGCTACTCAAATTACAGGATTAGAAATACTTGTGATATACATGGTGTGGCTTTCCTTTTTATATTCAACACTGCTATCATTGTATAAATTGCTTCCTGATCCTCAAGATATGCATTGACATCATCTCCAAGACATAGTAACCCAGTTACTTTACTAATATATTTAGAGGTAATCCTTATTATGTGCCCAAAAAAGTAGAGGTAGTCTTCATGAATGCATGAAATTATGAAATGAACCACCTCTTAAATTTTCTCAAAACATGGTAGTTTTAAGAGTTGGAGTACCCCTGTATCCTCTAATAAGTTATAAACTATGAGATCATAAGTGATTTCATTATTGGCATTCTAGCACTCCACCTAATAGTTTTGTTATAAGTTACCTTCATTTATAGTTTGGTGATGATTATAATTGAGGACCTAATAGGTGTAAACCTTAGATTCCCAATCATCTACATACAAAAATGTCTCTAGTTATTACATTTCCTTAATCCAAACAAGAGAGGGAGATGGTGTTATAGTAGGCTTCTTACCCACATGTGCCATTTATATTATTTTTTCGATAGGGGTCCCTTCCCTCAACCACATAAGTTAACACCTTGCACGTCTCTTACACCATAACCTTCTTCCTGAAGAAAAATGAGACTTTCTTCTTCTACACCCTCATGTTCTTCTACTTAAGGAATAATTGGAAGTGGATCTCTTTTCTTGCCTTTATGATATTTTCCACTTCACTAGTTGGGGTCCCTAAAGGTTAATTCATGACCAAACAATTATTAAAATTTAATACATTTTGATTCCTTTTTAGAGACCTAAAATACTTCTACTTCCTACTTCAACCTCCTCTAATGAAAAAATTAACACCTACAACTTCTCTTTCTCTTGCTTGTTTGGATGCATTTCCACTCCTCTTTTTTTAAGTGCATGTCACCTCAATATTTAATTTACTTCTATAAATGATATCACTATGTATATGCCTTCTTTGAGACTTATTTTTACTTGTTTGATATTTACAATTTTCAAATTTTTTATAGTAAAAATGAAAATGAGAAGCCTTTTGGCATTTTATAGGTTATCCAAAAAATTTACATTAACTCTTCTCCACATTTTTGTCCATCACTTCAACCATTTAATACTTTAAATGACAAACCTTAGTTTCCATTTGGCACATTTGTCATTTATACCACTATGTCATTTCAAAATGCATGTCCCATCTTTTATGAGTTGTTGTACCTTTCCTATAGTGCATGCTAGTAATAATTCAAATTTTCCATTTTATTCATGAGAAACTTCTTTTTCTATTTTAACCCAATTTTATAATGGTATTTCCTTTGTTATATTCATTCTATATCATAGGTCATGTGCCACATCTTCTACACCTTACACTACTTATTATGCACATCCCTCACGTGACCCATCTTGCATGCCTTCTTTTTGTGATGCATCTTACACACCCCACTATCTTTTAAGCTATATGATCATGTGATGTGTTTCCATCATTTCCTTTACACACTTTTAAGTTAATTATTTTATCTATCTTGAAACCTACCTCATACTAAAATATGTGCGTGGTCCTCCACAACATAACTGAATAAGATCCAATTTTGAAGGTGGTGAAAGATAATAGTGCTGAATTTAAAATAATAAAAACATGCAAAAACCCTATAAAGAAAAGGCACACAAAATATGTCATGCTAGTTTTAAAATAAAACAATGTCCTAAGCTAAACTATTGGCATGCACCTTATTAATAAAATTCAAAACTGTTATATAGAATGGTAGGGATGAATCTGACTACCATTAAAATGTCCTAAAAGAAATTAGCCATAAAACCTTTTCAATTTGAAAGTGCCTATCAAAAAGATAGCATGAATAATAAACATACCATTCTACCAGATTTGTAATTTATCTAAATGTCATGCAAACTTTGGATCATATACTAGGACATGCATACTAAGATGGAAAACTTTGGTTTTGATATGTTGATCATGCTAGGGTTTCTATTTTTTATTCATAACTCTTTCAATCAAGTGTGTGAGAAATCATGTTTCATCTAGTTGAATTAGAGCATCTAGATGTATTTCTAGGGACTCATCATATAATCTACTAACATGTGTAATATACAAAGAGAGAAAAAATAACTCCATCGATAAAATTGTTTTAGTGCCAAAGACAAGATTACAACGGGAACTCTTGTTCAACCTTTTGTATGTGGTCTGATATGCCCATAAGACTATGAAAACTCAACCATCCCAATTAGTGTGATCAATATTACAAATATTGGTTATTGTAGTACCCAGGACCTTGTTGAAGGCTTTGAGTATGCTACTGGCTTGAGGATGGTATGGCATGGTCTTATGATGAAAAATCATGAAATTATCCAATAGAATGCATATTATTTCATTGAGAAATTGAGTGACATGATCACTTATTATATTTAAGAGGCATCCATACCTTGTGATAATATTTCCTATAGAAACCTAGTAGTGGTAACTGTATATGAAATTTTGAGCTTAATGGATTTGATTATGCAATTACATCAAAAACACCCAAAATGTCAATCCACTAATTAAGATCTAGATCCATTAGGATAAAATGCAAATAGATGAATGAACATTCAAAACAACACTATAATCCTAAAGTTAATTGATCCAAACTTAGATTGAAAAATAGAAGATAAAAGGATTTGGATTGAGATTACCTTAGACTTAGATTTGTAGCATCATGATAATTTGATTCATGGAATTGGATTATATTATGGGCTAATTGATCATGGATCTGGCATGGATATTTCATGGATTAAATAGGTTTCTAGTTAGTTTATATGGAGAACAATATTGTATAAATAATCTAAGGGGGGAAGATATATGGCTCACATTCAAATTTGAGTCTTGAGGATCAAGGGTGGAAGAATTTATAAGGAATTAAAAATTATTTAGAAGCCTCTAGAATGGAGGCTTTTAGAGGGGAAGGGCCAAGTTATACGAGGTTATAGAATTAGAGAATTATAGAATTATATAATCTCTTTAGGGATTAATTAGGATTAGTGAGGGATTAGGATAGGTTTTAAGTGGGTGATTAAGGACTAGGGGTGTAGGATAGCCTAGGATTATACTAGTGTAGGTGGGTCATGGGAATTTTTAATTCACAAATAATGGATAAGTGGGATTAAGATAGGATAAGACATGATTTATGAGGATTATTTTATTGGTGAGGTTAATATAAGGTTGATGAATCAAGAATAGTGAAAATGGATATTAGATAAATGACTAGAAGGGGTGATTTTAGGATGGAATTAGAGGGGAGAAATTAGATAAGTAGAATTAGTGTTGACTAATAATAATATTAGTGATGATAAATAAAGTGAGTAAATCTAGGTGCATACATTTTGACCCTCTTTGAAAGGGAATTAAGAGAGGATTAAGTGGAGTGAGTAATGGTCTTTCAAATAAAAACCATTTCATGGATGAATGTTAGTAGATGATGTTAGGGGATGTGATGCCCTTTTGAGGGGACATTCATGGAAGAATGAGATAAATGACCACTCAAAAGAAGAAACAATGGGTGGATGCAATAGATATATAAGGGGATGGGATGCGATATGTGGAAATAAATTATGAAGAAGAAGAATTTGAATTGAGGAGTGAGCTATAGATTGATGATGCCCCTAGAAAAGACATATGCATAGGGAGTGAGAATTGACTATGTTACAGTTGTCGACACATCCTAATGGGGAATCAACCATAACATGATGATGATAGGATAAAAATATATAATATTTTGATTTATCCCAAGTAAGGATGCATATAAGGGAGAGTTATAACCTAGGATAAGACTAACATGATGATATTAATGATGAGTGTATCTCAAAGCTAAAGTCAAGTGATATGATGTAGGAGATGAAAAAGAAGAATGATGGGATAGAGTGACCAAAAGACTATATTACATCAACTCAATGAGCCATAATATGATGATAAAGTTATAGTTCATACCATGCACCAATTGATGGAGGGAACCATAAACATTACATGAATGACTGATGGGGGAAAAGATGGATGTTGTGAGTGGTTAGGTCTAATTGATAGGTGTGGGTGATGAGAAATAGGAAGATGACTATGGGGATGTTGATTGATTAATAGACAAATTAATTAATGATTGATATTATATCTAAATTATTTTAAATGATGTAATATGTAAAGATAGATGTGATGAAAAATGATGGGGAAAGAAGGGAGAGTGACTGAGCTGACCTCAGGCACACCATGTGATTGAGCACTAAATACATAATCTAGAAAGACCTTAGGCCAATGTGGTTTAGAATAGATGATAGATGATGAGAGATGATATGTTAGACATGGTATTTTTTAGATATAGGATGTGACATAGATGTTAGACTAGGATAAATGATGGGAGATGGTATGTTATATGTTGATGATGAAAAGGATGATGGAATGTGATGATGAGATTGATATGATTAGATGAGTAGGAAAGTGATAGAGGATAAGATAAATGATGAGGGTGTAGATAGTCAAGATATAATTATTGTAATAAATCTCATTATATTCTAATAAATCCATTAAATATATCACTTGGTAGTATGCCCCATGATATAAGTACGACCAAGGGGGAGTTGTGCCAAAGTGCATGGACAAATAGAAAACTCACACCAAAAATCATGATTATAGATTTTTTGGTGTCATCATAGCATCCTAATTCATTTATATATATACAAAATGATACATGACACAAGAAAAAAAATATGAACAAAAAATAAGACAAAAAAGATATATACATGATAAAAGACATATAAATAAGCCAAACAACACAGAGAAGATGAGTAACACACACAACTATCTTGTCATTTGTATTAATTAGAGTCAATGGGAGGATTGATTTTGGATGAGTTGGACTAGGATGATAATGATGATGATAGTGTGATTTTAGATTAAGGATAAGAACAGGGATTAGGTATGGACTTGAAATAGACTAGTGACTTGGAGTAGGGTTAGGATTGGGATTAGGATATTGATTTGGATTAGACTAGGGATTTGGATTAGGATAAGGATTGCATAAGGATTAGATTATGGTTTTGGATTAGGATAAGGATTGGATAAGTATTAGACTATAGACTTGGCATAAGATAAGGTTACTAAAAATAGAGGGCAAGATTACTAGGATGTTGGGACATATGACAAGATGACAACTTAGATGTTTTTGGATTTTGTGGATTTTATAATTATTTTGGATTTTTGACATATTTCAATTTTTATGTCTTTTTGGAATATGTATGTACATTATACAAATGGGTTACTAGCAAAGGGAACACTAAGAATAGAAATCAAGATAAATATGGATGGAATAACAAATGATAAAAGGATGAGGGTGATGTTGAAGATGGTATGAGGACTAAAGAAGGATGGACTAGATATTGTTAATGACTTCATCATGAAGGAAGCATATATCTAGTTGCCTGAGTGTATTTTTGAATAATTTAACCACAATTAAAATTAGTTCAACCCCGTATATATCCAAAATTGTTATAGGGGTCTACTAGGGTGTAAAATGTGTCCCATGGTCTTTAATAAGGTCAAACATATGTTTATCATTGTCATATTTATCTATAGTTGGTCTTATGTCATCTAAGGGTCACTTTTTGGTCATTTATTAAACTTTTATAGGTTTCCCATAGAGGATAAATGTTTCAAAATCATATCTAACATCCTATATGTCAAATTCATATCATAGATGGTAGTTTTATACTGAAAACTATAGGTGCAACATTGAAAGCAAGAAGATTAGGTAGTTTCAAGCAGTAGTACAGCTTGTAAAATAATTTTGGCACATGTGGTGACTTCATGAGTGTCTCTTGGGATTATTATAGTATAATTACATGCTTGGGTAGTTTTTATAGACTTGAATATGATCAAAACCATCATATCTTTCCTATTATTCTCTTGGATAAGCTAAAATGGTCAACCAATTTTAGTTTGGTATGGCTAGGAGTAGTTGAGTCCAATAAAGTGTACTTGGTGGGTGGTATTAATCATTTTGTATTAAAAATTCATGTAAATATTTATAATATTGGTGACTTGAGCTTCATGAACCATTTTTAAGAGTGCTAGTGACTCATTTCTACCTAATCATCCCCATGGCCTTCAGGTTTATTCTTTGTTTGATTTGTTCTATGTAATTAAAGTTATGTTCATGATATTAAGAAGCATTATATTCCTCCTCACAATGTTTTAAATCTTGATTTCATGTGTGAAGGTGAAATGATGAGCTAGACTATCTCAATTTTCTAGTTGAGGACACCATTGAAATTATAGACCAGTGTTCCACCTATTGTAAAGTTATTATCATGTAAGTGGTTTTAAGACAAGGATATAATGTTTAATTTCAAAATATAAGATCATACTTTATCCTTTATTGTTTTAATTTTTAGTCTCAATACTATCATTGATTAGGTGGAAGGTCCAAAACATACACATAGTCAGTTTCCCTTGTGACGGTCACCTACAATCAGGTGAAAAGAAGCCTTGACCATCATGTTAAAGAAGATAAGAGGTTTAAAAGTTTTGAGAATTATCCCAAGGTGAAGACAATAATATTAATCTATTTAAAATGTTATAATTTGGCTATAACAACCAATTTAATACATACAGTTCAAAGAATATCTTTACCTACAAGTGGCTCTAATAATGGTCTGAGTTCAATCCACAGAGGTCTGAGAGTGTTGAAATGGAGATGGTTGAAATCATTTTAAGACTTAATTTAATTCTAGGATAATATATAATACCATTTTGAAAAATTTGAGGTCACTTTGTGTAGTCAAGTTTGAGTTTAATGTTTGCAAGTTAGGAAAGTTGTATTTGAGACACTTTACCTTAATACCTCTGAATCACATTTTGCTCATACACTTGGTCCTTCCATAGTAGAATATTTTGAGGAATGGATAGGTCTTATGGTTTATATTATGTATCCCAATCATAGTATCAATTCCTCGAAAAAATAAAATGGTTTCTAACTTAGATAGGTTTTAACATGAGGCACTCAATAAATACTATGCTAAGATGACTAAAAGTAACCAAATTGCAATGATGAATGGAAATTAGTCTAAAATAATGATATTAACTAAAAAAATGGGATTATGGTTTAATTAAAAACATTATTCATGCATATATTATCACCTATAGAATCTCTTCAAACTCTACGTAATGCACGTCTACATTTATCCATAGTTTACTACAATAGATAGACTAACTCACAACATATTTAAAAAGATAGTTTGAATGATGAACATATCCATAAGAAAATATTAAAGTTAAAATAAGTGTGAAATGATCTTATATACTTTAAGAGTAACCTAGGTCATGAATCTCAATGTCCAAACCTGAACATGCACCTACAAGAAACCTCCAACTCTACCCAAATAAGTACCTACATTCTTACTACAGACTAACTCTAACAAAGGAGAGTTGTGAGTTGAGAGGCTTGGTAGAGATATAGGATGGTGAAAATTTTGATACCACTCCCATAGTGGTAATTTAAAACTAATGAGACTCTCAAAGAAGGTAAATCGATTAAAGACTTATTCCAACTCCACACTCAACCTAAGGTTTTAGACCCTGTACAGTCACTAGGTTTGATTAGCCAATATTGAGAGATTTTTGATGTTGAGAGGTATATGGGTGTGATATAACCTTTAAATTTTATGTGAAATTTAATAATTACCTAATATAACCTCTCATACCCTCAGTTGGGTTGAGAAATTAGGGGAGATGCCCTATGTTCTGTCTCAAATAGAGGGCACTCCTAGTAGAGATGAAAACTATAGGTTTGGCATGAAGATGGAAAGAGAGTGTTATAGGAAGTATTGGAACATTATAAAAACGTGTGAAAATTTGGAATGAGGTTAAAAAACATGTATAATCATTCAAAAATGCTATAAACCACTCAGAGGTGGTCATGGGCAGTTAGGCATAGTTAGGCCTATTAGGCCTAGAACTAGACCTAAGCCCTATAAGGTCCTAACTTCACTTATAAGACAATATGAACATTATTATCCATTTTATGATATCAAGTAATAATTTTAGGATGATATTAAACCATTGGTTTGAATAGGAACAACACAAGTTGTTAATTTTGACCCAATTCCATCATAGGGTTACACAAAATCCATTCTAAAGCTCGATAGGCCCTTTTTAAACACTCATACCTGTATGAACATATTGCATGGTGATTAAAGGAGAAATATGTAATTGATTAGGATCATGAACTTAATAATTGTGGATTTTTTCAATGGTTGTATGTCTATTTGTTATGAACCATCCTTAAGAATCAAAACCCTCTACAACCTTGGTTTTAACCTGATGGAGAAAATATGCAAGGAGATGAATTTAGGAGGGGTAGTATGGATTGTAAATTGATTTGGACTTGTTTAATAATCTCTCAATATCCTGAACACCAAATTGGTCTATACCCTACTTATATGGACATAATAAATTGAGGGATTTTTTGTAGGTTTTAACTTATTTCATAGGTAAATAAGAATTTTGATGGATGAAAACTATTGAATGAGGTATATACAGAATTTTTATAACTCCCTATTCTCACCTATCAACTTAGTTAAGTTCAAAAGGTCTTCTACTACACCATTTATCATAGGTAGTCTTAGACATATAATGAAAATGATAAGTGAGTGCCTAGTGAGAAGATGAGAAGGTTGATTTTGGATCTTTTTAAGACCTAATTCATGGATTACAAGGCAAAGGGAGTTTGGATAGGTTTCCTAACACCTATTTCATGGATTTTTTTGAGCAACTAAAGCCACATTGATGACAAATGTGAAGAAGAATAAGGCCTAAAAGATTAATAAATGATTGCAGATGGTGGGTAGAAATTTCATGAAGAGAGTTATTAGTTAGGGATGCATTTGATGATAGTTATATCTTGTTTCCAACCCACCTAAGACATTGCATGTGTAAAGTATTCCTAGTTTAGTTTTGAGCAGTCAAGAGATTCCTTATCATGAAGGCATTTTCAAGGCCATTTGAGAATCCTATGCTAGTTTGATTAGTTTTTCATCCTTCATATGGACACTTGTACAAGAATACCTTCATGGTCTTTTCTCTAATCTATTCTCTTAGAATGTATCTAGTTTTCATGCCTTGAAATTTGGAATTATGACCCTTGAACTTCTCTTTTTCTATCTCTTCTCACATGTTGTATAAATATAAACCATGTTGGCTTTTGTAAAAGAATCGACACCTGGTATGGAAAAGCCTTACTAGTTTGATACTATATTTTTAATTTGAAATAAATATTTACAATCTAGTTTTGAGTTAATAATCTATCTTTTCTAAGTGTGTGAAGTGGTTTATAGTGAAAGGTCAAGTGATTAGTATCTATCATTTCTTTCTCTCAACTCTTCCATGTTCAATGCAAGTAGTCCTCCCTCTAAAAAGTCACATAAAGTGTAGCTATTGAATTTGTCTATCTTAAAGTGCAATGAGTAGCCTTAGTGTCTAAAATATAACCTTTGGTTCAATCACCTTGAGTATTTTAATGCATATCACCTCCTTGTTTGAAATACTATATTTAGAACAATCCAAGATTTTGAGACTAATGTTGTGAGTCATGTTTCTTAGTATAATATTATGGTAGTATATTGGAGATATTTATAGCATATCACCTCATTATATTAGTTTATTTCCATGTTAATTTTATCCCTTTTCATCCAAGAAAACAAGTATTGTAGGTGTTAAGCAAGAAAAGTGAAATCTAGGGAGCTAGCCCTTAAACCTAGAGGTTTACCTCTATTATAGGCAACCCATAGGCTTAAAGTAATCCAATGTTTCCCAAATCCTAGAGTAGGATTGAAAAAAAATCTCGAGGGTGAAATATTTGGTGTTAAAGTTATGGCATGCTTAGTGGGACCATTGTCTCAAATACATCTTGTTAAGGTTAATGTTGATCGTAACAATATCACAGCTACATATGGTGTTCTACATAGCATTTGGTAACTCCATTAAAGGTAATTTATGGTGGTAGACAAATTTTTATCATATATTTGCTAATATTTCATGGTCTTTGATAGGTCATCTACTAGTAAAGGTATCAACCCCATAAACCCACTCCTTCAACATGAACTTCCTCTTGAAGTTTAACACCCTCAACCTATCTTGACCATTGAAGAAAAAGAGGACTTTGAAAGCCAATAAGATTAAGATAATGAAGACTAAATTGAGGATAATATGGCTAGGCAAAATTCCTTCCCAAAATTTAACACTAAAAATACCATACACCTTGATGTATATGATGATATACACCCCCTAATTCTACCAAAAGTGTTCCCACTTTTAATGGTGAAGGTCATGTCACCCCTAGTTATCATATTAGGGATATACAACTCTCATAATGTTACTGAGGTAAGAATTTCTAGTAGGTTACTTGCCATATATATTAGAGGAAAGGCCCTTGAATGGTATAGGACATTGTTGGGAGGATGTTTCACCACTTGGGATGATTTTAGAGAGTTTATAACCTCAAGGTTTGAAGACAAAAGTGATCACACATCACTCATTCATTATCTCAATGTGATTCAAAGGGGTCTTAAGGAGACTATGCATGACTTTAATGAGAGATTACAAATAACTTGGAATAGGTTGCCTCATCCCATGAGACCTCCTAAAATATTTCTATTCCCTACATATCTAAGGGATATTACAACTGACATAGCCATCATGTTGTAGTGCATGGGTGGTTACACCTTATCTAAATATTATGACCTAGCCATTAGAGTTTAGAATGGCCTAATACAATATGGAAAACTATCTCCAAAATTTTATATGAATCTATTTCCAAACATGTCTTTTTTTACTCCAATTGTTGTTCAAATTCCAAATGTAAACACAAAGTCTAGAATTTCCCCTAAGAAGGTAGAAGATACCATTGATTGGGAGGAAAGGTTTAGCTCAAGTTAGGCAACTCAATTTTTAGTATGGATTGAATCAAAATCCCTACCCATATTATCAATAGGGAAATAGGTTCCCACCTCAATAATATGGTCAAGGTAAAGGGCAAGGACAACCTAACTTTAATAGGCCACCCAATGCATTTAACCTAGCCTCTACTTCCAACATAAGAGATATGGTTCTAGTCCATAGTAACTTGGTTCAAGGAGAAGAATGGAAGAAAGGAGAGTTCATGGATTCCAATTAAGATGGAGGAAAATATTTGGTAGCTCAAGGAGAAGATACTCCTCAATTTTAAGTAGATGATGAGAATTACATGCAAGCAAATGAATGATGGTAACCCTAAAAGGTGAACCTTCTAAACTTCTTGGTGGAAGACACATATGAATTCAATCATAATTCTTCAATTGTATATAATACTAGAGAAAATAGGAAGGCCTTGGGATATTTACGTGGTGTTTACACAAGTTCAAGTAATCATCCTACAAGGTAGCAAGGTGTGACTCTAAGTGTGACAGTCCCTACAACTTTTGCACCTATTTCAAATCATAATGTTGGAAGGGTGAATCAAAGTGATTCAATGCATAAAAATAAAGGCACTTATTTTACCTCAAGGATAAAATAAAAGGTAAATGCTCCTTCTTTGAACATTGTTGATTCTTTGAAGAATGTTAAAGCTAATCTTTCTCTTTGGGAAATGATTCACTTGCCTGGTAAAAAAGAGCTTATTCAAGAGAAGTTGTCTCAAATTTACCTCAACCATCAACCATCAAGCCATGGTAGTGTTGATATCACTAATTATCCCACACACATTATTGAACCCTCTTCTAAATCATAAAAGCCTCCACCCTTCTACCTCACTCTCATTATGGGAGACAAACTCATTCACAACTAGATTATGGATAATGGAGTAGGCAACTCAGTGATTCCCAAGCTTATGGTATATAAATTAGGTTTGAAATATGAAACATATAGTAAGGTATTGCTTCAACTTGATGAGAAACTAGCTAAGTTAGTGAGACTTTTCAAAGGGCTGATATTTTTCTTGCATGATTATCCTAGATTCCCTATCCTTTAAATTATAGTAGTGGTTGATTTGTACTCAATTTTATATCTAACTTTCATGAGATTTAATAGCCAAGATAGGAGGATACCTCTTAGTTGATTGGTCCTTCTTGGCCTTAAAGATAAGGTATAGAGTAAAGGTAACCAGTAAAACATAACCATTAGTTATGTTTCATATTGAGCCCTATGTGGAAGCAAGCTCTGATCTTAATTGCATAATTAATTATCAAGAAAACTCTATTAGGGATGATGGATCAAAGATAGGAGGCTACCTCTCAACTGATTGGTCCTTCTTGGCCTTTAAGACAAGGTATAGAGCAAAGGTAACCATTAGAACACAACCATTAGTTATGTTTCATATTGAGCCCTATGTGGAAGCACGTTGTGATCTTAATTGCATAATCAATTATCAAGAAAACTCTATTATGGATTAAGGATCATCCTCTAAGCTTGAGGGCATATCTAATATTTTCCTAGATGATTATGGTGTTGAAGCTTATGGACATGATCCATACACTTTTTTTGAGTAGATTGATATTGGGACATACATCATCCATGAGGTAGGTGATGGACAATCTAAGGTAAGTATTAAAAATTCTTTTCAAGAAGTTGTTGAGGGTAATTACCTTGTTCATATGCATGATGATGTTAGTTTGAAAATCATGGTAGATCAAGGTGATGAAGACTACATTGTCATTATGCATACACAAGATGGAAGAGTCCATGAACATGAAATCCATAAAGAAGAAGATGACTTATGACAATAATTCCATGTCATAGTTCAAGAATTTGAGCAGTTGAGTCAGTCTACTTCCCTTCCAATGAAGCATGAATCTGATAGTAAAGTTATTGAGTGTTTTATCAAGAATGAAAGATAATGTCTTGTTAAGCATGAAGATGATTATCAAACTAATATCAAGAATGTTTCAATCATGGAAGAGTCTAGTGAAGCCAAAGCAAAAAATTCTATGTTTGAATAGAAATAAACACCTCAACTTGAGGATAACCATTCTTATGTGTTGGAACAAAAAGAAGACAAGCTTGTTAGTCCTAAACATCAAGTGCATTATATTCAATAAGAAGATGGAGTTGAGGTAACTTTGATGACTCCCATGATTCAGTTTGAGAAGTGCCAATTGGATAGAACAATAGTCAAGTAGAATAAAATCTCAAAAAAGTCTCTTGGAGAGATATAAGGAGTACCCTTGAAATCTCTATGCAACACACTTTTAGATATAAGAAGAGCTAAAGATGGTAAATCATTTTATTTATTACATAAGTGTTTATTTATAAGCATGCTTCACATGATGGATTGATTCTTTAGAGTAAAAATGATGCAAGAAGTACTATATTTGATCTTGGTTTAAGTATAGTGAATTTTTCTTCGCATCAAGTGTTTGAGGTCTTGTATATACTAGGATATGTGTGTGTCTTTGCTTAGGCTGTGTGTGTTTTCCCTAAGTATTCTTAAGAACACAAGCATGTTTCCTTTGGTGCCTTGTCTTTTGTGTTTACTTGTTGTTGTTTGGTGTGTGTTTGGTGTTATTTTAGAGGTAATTCAATGTAAAATATATGTATATATGAATTTGTATCCCAAAGGATGGGATAAGGCTATTGATCTTTGGCATAGTTGGCTTGCCACCCCTAGGAAATCACCAAAATGTTGACTAATTTACCTAAAATTCAAATTAGGTCAACCCCCTATATAGTCAAAATTATTATAGGGGTCTTATAGGGTGTAAAATGTGTCTTATGGTCTTTCATAAGGTTAAAAATATGTTTATCTTTGTCATATTTATCTATAGTTGGTCTTATGTCATCTAGGGGTCACTTTTGGGTCATTTATTGAACTTGTAAAAGTTTCCCATAAAGGACAAATGTTTCAAAATCATATATAACATATTATATGTTAGATCCATGTTAAAGATGGTAGTTTTGGACTGCAAACTATAGGTGCAACATTGAAATCAATAAGATCAAGTAATTTTAGGTAGTTTCAAGTAGTTGTACAACATGTACAACACTTTTGCAATGAGTGGTGACTTCAAGAGTGTCTATTGGGATTATAAAATCTAATTCCATGCTTGGAAAGCTTTGATAGACTTGAAAATGATCAAAACTATCATATCTTTCCTATCACTCTCTTGGACAAGCTAAAATGGTCAACCAATTTCAATTTGGTATGGCCAAGAGGAGTTGAGTCAAAAAAAATTCACTTGGTGGGTGGTATTACTCCCTATATACTAAAAATTATTGGAAATATTTATATGATTGGTGACCTGAGCTTCATGAACCATTGCTAAGAATGTTAGTGACTCTTTTTTGCCTGCTCATCCCCATGGCCTTTAGGTTTCTTCTCTATTTACATTGTTATTTTTAATTCAAGTTATTTACATTATCTTAAGAAGCATGAACTTCCTCCTAAAAAAAATTTCAATCTTGATTGCATGTGTGAAGGTGAAATGATGAGCTAGACTATCTCAATTTTCTAGTTGAGGACACCATTAAAGTTGTATACTAGTGTTCACCTATTATAAAGTTATTATCATGTAAGTGGATTCAAGACAAGGATATATTTTTTTATCTCAACATATGATATTATACTTGGTAATTTATTATTTTAATTTTTAGTCTCAATACTAGCATTGATTAGGTGAAAGGTCCAAAACATACACGCAGTCAATTTCCCTTGTAACTGTCACCTATAGTTTAGGTGAAAAGAAGCCTTGACCAGTCATGTTAAAGAAGAGAGGAGGTTTCAAAGTTTTTATAATTCTCACAAGGTGAATATAAAAATATTTATCTATTTCAAAGTTTAGAAGTTAGTTATGACAACCAATTCAACATATACCATTCAAAGAATATCTTCACCTACAGGTGGCTCCAAAAATGGTCTAATTTCAATCCATAGAGGTTTAAGAGTGTTGAAGTGGAGATGGTTGAACTCATTTTAAACCTTCATTAAATTTTAGGAGAATAGAGAAGACCATTGTGATAATGGTTTTGGCATAGTGTTTTCATTGATGTTAATCTAATGCCATTACTGTCAAAGTATGTAGGCATAGTGTTGTCATTATTTTCATTAATACCTAATGTGATAAATATTTACTATGAAAGAGAATGTAATCATGATTAATGATATTGATGTCAAGTATTTATTTTAATACTGGTGTCTAGATGAGCAAGGCTAGTTGGTAGTATATGTTGTGACAAGCTAATGAGCATTAAAGGTATGTAGTGATTGTCATGAGAGATAAAGGTATAGGTTATTGTTGTGGGTTTTATACACACCAAATAATTAATGAGGTAGCCTCTAAAATTTTAGGATCTCAATGGAGGTAAACTCCACTCCAAGGCATGATTTAAACGTATGCATTCTTTGACACCTTATTGATGGAATAGCTAGTAAGGCATGCAGGTTGTTGAAAATGTTTTTAGATGAAGGTGTAGTCCCTAAAGGATTGTGAATATCTATGTGAATTGGATGGGTGGTTGTATTATAAAATATAATTGGTAGGTATAAAAAATAAATTCAAAAATGGAAGAAAGGGTAAGGCAAAAAACAAATCTTTTGTGGTTTTCAGGAATCACTTCACTGACTAGTTTTTAAAAGGACAAGTGATTTTATAACCTATGTCTATTACTAGTATCAATTACACACACATATTCAGACATAAATGATAATTATAATGAGATGAATATACAAGAAATTCATAGGCCTCAGACAAACATTTATCCTTTTAGAGAAACTATTACACACCCTTAATCAGGAGATTATGGATCAGGCTAGTGAAGTATCTAAGGCAACTATTCCACACACACAAAAAACTACATCCAAGAAATAACTCATGGAAAATTATAATTATTAATCAATTTGAACTTGAATATCTTAACTGATATATTTACCAATCTTTCAATAGTTTTTGCATATCTACAAATTAGTACATCAATCAAAATAATCAAGAATTCATTTGCAGCTTTTACACACTAAGGATTATTGAAACATACAACCAAAGAAAGTAACAACTAATTACAAAAAAATTGGAAATAAAATACACAAACACATTCACTAATGATCAAAATTGACAATGCTCTTGTATTCAAAAATTCTCTAACAAAAATACAAGTTGGATTGTAATTATTTTTATAGACTTGGGAAAGGGGTCACCTCATCCTCCAAGTTCATGCAAGGTCATTACATGTGGTAGTCATAACATGAGTTCTAACTATGGTCTAAAACCATATAAGAGTCTACTTGTAGTTTATCAATTTAAAATAGCCTTTTTAAAAGACAGGTATCATGTGCATGTGTATGTGTATGAAGACAAAGGCAATTTTTTACAATTATAGCTCAAAATGTATGCAAACTACAAATGTATATGCCATTTTACAAAAAAATTATATGAGAAAAACTTGTTGATAATTTTAGATTAGACTAATTTAAATGGAACTCGAGCATGCATCAAATAAAAGTATCATTGTATCAATCCTTTAGAACTAGGGACATTGTTTAACTATGACTATTCTTAATATGACTATGTGTTGCATGTTGCATGTGCCTCTCATTGAGTCTAGATATTTGAAAGGTCCATATAGGACTTACACCATTTGATCTTTATGCACTAGGCTCTTGTAGTTTTGACACTTGTTTTTTCCATATTTGCTCTAATAAAATACAAATGTAAAATTGACTTAGCATATATATAATAAAGTGCTTGACTGTAAGGGTAACACTTGGAAGTTTTATGGGGATTGTGGTCTATTATTTTAGTCATTTTATTTGGGGAAATTGTTGCAAGGGAAATTTTTTGGGATTTCTACTATGGGGACACTCATTTCATTGGACAAAATATCTGAGACACAAAGTCTGTAGGAATTCCATCGAGAGAACTGTGTTGAAAAAAATGTCCATAATAATTCTACTGAAGACCCAATTTTCTTGGACAAAATATCTGAAGTAATTATTTGAAAGGTAATTTTCATCAAACAAAATGTTTGAGACACAAATTCTAAAAGAATTGGTCGAAAGTAGAAATCTCTCAAACAAAATGTCTAAAGGAATTGGTCGAATGGTAAAATATTTTAGACCAAAATGTCTGAAGAAATTGGTTGAAGGGGAAAAAGGGCCTGGGATAAAAGTATTGAAGGGAAATTTTTAGAGGTAAAAGGATTTTGGATAATTTTTTTAAAGGGATGGTCTCAAAAAGCCTGAAGGAATGATGTCTCAGATAAAATGTTTGAAGGAATGGTTTCAGAGGGAAAAGGCCTAAAAAAAAGTCCCAAAGGGTAGTTGTAGTATGACAAAGGGACCAAGAAAAATTTTGAAGGGTAATTTGCACAAATCGTAAAGGGTATGTACCCTTAGGGTCATTATTTTGATAAAATTGTGCTAGGAAGATTACTTTGGGGAATTATTTTGTGTTTTTTATCTCAGACAAAATATCTGATGATAAAAAGTTTGAAGGGTCATTTTCATCGAGTAAAGGGCCTGGGACAAAAGTCCCAAAGGATATTTTCAAAAGGCTAAAGGTCAATTTCAAAAAGGGTAAAGGGTAGGTGGATTAATGCTAAGGCCTACTTCATAGGGAATTTCATCCATGACAAAAGTACTAAATATTCTACTTCATAAAGGCCAAAGGGTAAGTCCAAAGGGCTAAATGAAATATATCTAAAGATTTGTCTCAAACCCAATTCATTTAGGGTAATTATTTTTAATAAAATATTCACAACAATTTTCCCAAAGAAATAAGTCTAAAGGAATTGGTTAAAGGGCAAAAGGCTCAAGATAAAAGTTTTGAAGGTTAGGTACGAAGGGAAAAATCTCTCTGATAAAATGTCCAAAGGAATGGGTTGAAGGGAGAAAGGCAATTCCATCTCAGACAAAATGTTTGCGACAAAAGTCTTTCAAAACCAATTCTATCAAGGGAATTGTTTCAGACAAAATATCCACAACAATACCCCTAAAAAAGGTAAGCCTATGACAAAAAATCCTGAAATAATAAGTTCAAAACACAAAGTCCAAATGAATTTATATAATGGACAAAATACCTAAAAAAGACAAATTACATAAGTATGATAAAGATAAGCCCAAAAACATAAGCCTGATAGAAAGAATTAGTTTATGAACATACTACCAATGCCATTTTTCTAAAGTATAAAAAGGTTGATAATTACTCTTTTCCCAGATTTTGCATAAACATATAGAATAGGGGCTCAAATTCAACACCATAGTCTGAAAAAAGTGGGTCCTAATTTTTGTAAAGAAAGAGGGTATTTTGGGTACAATAAATGGTGACTCATAGGGGGAATACTTCTGAGTATTTAAGAACCTAGAACTCTGGTTTGAATATCAAATTAGTCATGAAGTATGCCATAGAATAATACTTAAATCAAAAACATGAGAGAGAATCCTAAGTTAAATGACACAACATACTTGCCTTCTAATTTGTTGGATCTGTGTGTGTCAAAATGTGTAGTTTATTTAACCCCTATTGTGATTAAGTTTTCAAAGGCTTTAATGGGGTTGTAGGTTTCATTCCAGTATCTCTTAAATTTCATCAAATCAAGGGAATCTCAAGCATTACTCTGATACTAGCCAAACATCTATATCCTTGATAAAGATACCTTGGGATCCTTCTCTTCTCATTCCATTATTTTATTTTAATCATGATGTGTGGTAAATTAACCTTATTTAATCATCAGATCCTTTTGATTTTCTTTAGATTTTCTTTTTCTCTTTTGAATACATTGATTTTTTATTTTGTTTTTATTTCACTCTTTTTTTGTTCTTGAATGGAAAAAGAGAAGAGATGGAACCCTATTGAGATGGTATAATTATAAAACAAATCATTACTAGAGCATCTCTACTAGCCACATCTATACCCAGAATTATCACTTCCATCAATTATTTAATGTTATAAGTGTAGTTGATCGAATAAAATAAGATTTTTTTTTAAATTTTTATGAATTAATGTGAGATCAACTTCCACATGCCTGGTAAAATAATTCAATTATGACACTATTCAGAACAATCCATGAATACCTACCTTAATCATAAAGACTCAAAAACACAAAAATACACCTAATCTATAAACTAGTCCTAACATGTCAAGATTTTAATTTTCCCCCCTTTTATATAATTTATAAGCTTAGTTGGTTTGGAATTTTTTTATCTTATTTATATTCAGATAAACACATTTATGATCATCAAATAAAGAAAATAACAACTAATCTAAGAAAGAAAGGAACTAATCTAAGAAAAATACTAAAAGCAGGAAAGATTAACCTAGAAAGTAGGAAACTAATCTAAGAAAGAAAGAAATCTAATCTAAGAAATCAAATGAAAAAAAACAATAAAGATAACCTACTCCTACTCTAAATAAAAACCCAAACAATATGGGGGATGGATTTGGAAACTTTGTTTGGTATGCTACTCGCTCTTTGGTAATAATAAGGTTTTACCCATTAAAGTTTTGAGATAGGCAGGGACATCCTTATATTCATTAAGTAGAATTTTGATTCTTTCCCTCATATTACAAAACAAAAAATTAGGGTTAATCATTGGGATACCATAGACACAATAAATAAATAACTCCTCCAAAGTGTCCCCTAAAACAAATATTACATCTGACCCACAATCTTGAAAGTCATCATCATTTGTGAACTCATCATGTGAAAGGTCCACAAAGATAGAGTCAGAATCATAAGTATAATCATGAACAAATTTTCCTCAAAAACTTCATTTAGAATCTCATTTTGAGTGTGACCTTCAATATTTTAATGAATCAGTTCTTGAATTTCCAAATTATGAATAAAAATCTTACTTACCTGGTTCTCACTATTTCTGATTTCAAGAGTGATAGATTCATTAATTTTTACTTTCAAAGGGATCATCCCATCCACTACATGTTATTGATCCTTTTGCTACTATTATTTTGAATAGTTATGCTCTAAAAGATATGTAACTTCATGGTTATCATATGTGTAATCAAAGGTTTTTCCTTCAATGTTAAATGATGTTGATGTCCACACACACTAGGGTTCCTAGTTAATCACATCAGCAAGAACAGTGTTATACACATTAGAGATAGGTACTAAATTGAATTCAACATCTATCAAATTAAGGCATGAGCATCTATATGAATTAAGTCCATTGAAATGGAAATTGAAATAGAATTAGAATTATTAGGTGAATCTAACATACCTTTTTCATTTGACCCATGATATAAATACATACCTACCTTAGGGATAACATAATCTGAAATCTCAACATTGAAGCTTTCATGATCAGAGGAGAACAAGTTAGGAATATAATCATCAAATGAATCTTTTGATAGAGATTTTGATGTAAATTGGTGGTCACAAGAGTCATCAACACCATTTCTAGAGATAATATCTTATTTTTCAAGGAAAATTAATTGATCATTTACATAAGCAAATTCTATCTCATAGAGCTGCTACAAAGGTTGAAAATGTTCTTATAAATTGAAACTTTCCCTGTTGTTATTTTTTCTTGAATTATCTAATCAAATACAGGGATGGAATCATCATGATCCAATTTTCCTATCTTGACAGATTCCTCTTCTTGTTTCTGTTATCTCAATTTATCTTGTAACATTAAAAAAAATTCATTGATGGTTGTAATACACTCTTCATCTGGGATCTTTTCTTCCTCTTTGTGCATAGTGCCTAGATTAAAAGTAAACCCTTTAAATATATTATTGTTTTGGAAAAGTAACGAGCTTTCTCTTTGGATAACTTATGTATAATTTATATCCAATATACCTACTTCAGAGAACCTCATAGAAGTTAAATTATTATTTAAATCATGAACATCAATATTTGGACCAAATCAAATAAAAAAATGTTCCTTAAGATCACTCCAAATAGTAATAGAACTAGGTGCCAAATCTCCTAACCAATAATACATTTCTTCTCCCAATGTGAATGGGAACAACCTATATATTACATCCTCAAATTTTATATCCATAACATGCATATGTGTAGGCAATGAGATTCCGTTCAATAACTCTTAGGTGATTATTATGGAAACTAGGAAGGTATGTGGATGGGTCATTAGGGAGATCATGTTGAATACTTGGGATATCTATGGGTGATTTTCTAAGCCAATCCATTCTCAAATTTTATTAGTATAATAAAAGGTGTTGGCCCTCCTTCTAATGCCAATTAGACTATTGATGCAGGTTTTATGCATAACAGCCTTAACGAGGTAGCCTCTAACATTTTAGGATCTCAATGAAGGTAAACTCTACTCTAGGGAATTAATTTTAGGTATGCAACATTTGACAACATGTTGATGGAATAGATGGTTGGGCATGCAAGTTGTTGACAAGGTTTTTAGATGGAGGTGTGGTCTCTAAAGGAATATAAATCTCTGTGTGAATTAGATGGGTGGATGGATTCTAATCTAGAGTGGGTAGGTCTCAAAAAAAATTCAAAAAAAGGAGGGAAATGTAAATATAAAAAAAATCTTCTATGGTTTTTAAGAATCACTTCCCTGGCTGGTTTCTAAAAGGACAAGTGCTTCCAAAACCTATGCATATTGCTAGCAACAATTACACACATATAATTAGACATGGCTAAGAAGTCTAAAGAGATAAAGATGTAGAAAATTCATAGGCCTTAGACAAAGGTTTATCCTTTTAGATCAGATATTACACACCCTTAATTAGGAGATTATGGCTCAGGCTAGTGAAGTATATGAGGCAACTATTGCACACACATAGAAAACTACATCCAAGAAAGCACTCATGCACAATCAGAATTATGAATCAATTTGAAATTGACTATCTTAACCAATATATTTACCAATCTTTCAAAATTTATTGCACATCTAAAAATTAGTACATCAATCAAAATAATCAAGAATCCATTCACAAATTTTACATATTAAGGATTATTGAAACATACATCCAATTAAAATAATAACTGATTAAACAAAAATTGGTAATAAAATACACAAACGTATTCATTGATGATCAAAATTGATGCTTCTCCTATATTCAAAAGTTATCTAACAAAAATTGAAATTGGATTACAATTGGTTTTATAGACTTTGGGAAGGGGTCACCTCATCCTCCAAGTTAATGCAAGGTCTATTGGGAAATAAACCGAAAGCACACAATTTGATTACCAAACCAAGCAACTTAATATGCGGAAATTAACCAGATTCACCAAGTAACTAGAATTCAGAATAACACATGATATGAGAGACAATACACAAATTGTATTAACACTTTATACAGAAAAGAATACAATAAAGAAGATGCCACTTCTTCTCCACCACCTTACAGAGGTTTCCCACACCTCAAGTGAACAGTAAATCTTCTCCCCAAAGCTCTCCCTCTCAGGTCCCAACACCCAACTCAAATACAGAGTTGGTGTTCACCTCATGTGCTCCACGCACTCCATAAGTACTCCACGTACTCCATAAGTACTCAAGGTACTTCAAGTAGATCTCCCATGAACCTGCAATAACCTGCACTTCAACAGACCATACTTATGGAAGGAACTCCCTTGCCTTCCTCTCTGCTCTATCCGAGTACACACCTGTACTCCAAGTAGATCCTGCCTGATACTGCACCCTGTTGTGTTACTGTCTATATGATCTTTCACACCTGCAAATCAAACACGGTCCTGCACACCTGTGAACCTTGACCTTGCACACACATACACCTGCAGATCAACGATCTTACTTACCATATAGATCACTCTACACCCTAAAGAACCCTTGTCCTTGCCTCACCAAGTCCTTATGATTCTCCAACCAGTACCAAGCTTGGCACTAATAGGGAACTAGGAGGAACACCCTTACTCACTTCACACACAGAAGGAGCAAACTTTTGCTCAACTCAAACTAGAACACTTTTCCAATACAACCATGAGTCTATTATATAGATCTCATCCAAACAATAATTAGACATCTAATTACAATAATTAGATCCACAGCTATGAGTCTAAAATTAGCACTCATCATGCAAACACTTGGTTCGTTAGCTAACTGCCCGTAATAAGCTCGCAGTCGAACCACACAGGCGACCGACGTCGGTCCCTGTCTGCCTGGAGGCGACTGACGTCGACCGATATATGACCGACGTCGGTTGCTTCTCTCTGCTATCCTGCCGACGTTGGCTGATCAGACCAACCCCAGCTTCTCTGCAACTTAGCAACCTTCAGCAACCTCCTCTCCTGTTTGCATCAGTGAAGCTTTTAGCTCCACAACCTAACAATCTCCCACTTGGAGATAAATAGATGCACTGTACCTGTACCTATACCCTATCTAATTTGTTTCCTGGTTTGTATCCCTCTTCAAGCTCCCACCTGAAGACAACCCACCACACATCCCGTGGTGTACCACCTGTCATCTGAGTACCCTGCCACATCTGAACCTACAAACACATGTAGTGAAGTCCTGACCCTGCATGTATACCTGCTGCTGGTCCCTCTAAAATCCCTGAGAGCCCACTTCCCCGAATTGGCTCCTAACTCTCTGACAGCTACCACTGCATGGGAATACTCAGGTCTATACCAGACCTCATGTGATTTCAGACACTGTACATGTCCAGCCCTTAGTGTGCTCCGGCTCTACGTCCCAAACCTCGCCAACACCTGATTCACATCAGCTCCCACTAGAGATAAAATCTACCTGTGATCTCCATGCCTCCCATGTCAAAGAATTCCGCTGCTCCAAACTCCTCATGACATGCCACTGAAACTAATCTTACCCTTAGCTCAACAAAACCCTGTATGTACTAACCCTGCTAGCAAATATACCATCCACATAAAGCAACAGAATGATGTCGCGACTCATCATCCACCTAGTAAGACAAACCACAGTAATTACCCTGACATTGACTAAAGCCATGCTTCATCCTCCACCTATCAAAACCTGTACCACTATCCTGCAGCTCCTCAAGACCATATGCCTGGTCTTCCGTCTCATGTATCCATTCTCTCTATTCTTCTACTAAGGAATCCATTCGTCTCTGTGCTTTCATACCTGCTGGCAACCCTACCAAAACACACCTGTTTGGTTCTCCTCCAAGGAATCACATCCTCATCCATGCCAAGCTCACACCTGTTTCCTAGATCCTTCCTGCTCTATAATTAGCAACATGTATAAAGAAGAGGAACAATGAATTTGAGGGCCTACTTACGTCTTCAGTCCTCCGTATGGGTGTTTGAGACTCCTTGACAACTAGCTGTCCACCCAAAATTTGTTACAATGATCGACCTCGGTCACTCCACAGTCTGCATCCGACCAACGTCAGTTCCCATGCGTCTGTCCCTGACTATCGACCCTGCAGTGTCCCTTCTACCGATGTCAGTCCTCTGACCGACATCGGTCTTACATACTGCCGACGTTGGTCCCATGACCAACGTCGGTCTTACTCTGCCCAACATTGCTGGCTTCGGTCTGCACATGACCGACATCGGCACCTATCTGTTCCACGCCAGTTCCTCCTGACAGACATCGGTATCTGTGTTCACCTGTGAGTGATGACTTTTTACCCACGAGCTCCTTTGAATCAATCTCCATGTCCAAACTACCCTGCTCAGATGTATCCAGCCTCAGCCACTGAACTCTGTCTGCCATCTCCTCTAAGAACACCAAGGCTTTCCAGTTCTTAAGCCTATCAAATATATCTGTCTTCCACTTAAGAACATGCATCTCCTTTCTGCTCATGTGACCAAGCCTACAAAGCCACGTCTCTGCAATAGAAGAAGACTCAGTAATATAAACAAGTAGATAAAGGGTACCTATTTTCTTACCACCAGCTAATTCAAGTGCATCCGCTGTGAGAGTTCTTGTGCATCTCTCATCACCCAATCTTTCTGAAGAAATTAGCCATATCTCCAAACCTAGGACCTGCATGACCTTCATCAACACCTGTGTGTTGGCCGCCTGCAATTTTAGCTTCACTTCCCCTTTGCCAATTCTTTGGCAAGGCTTACCAGCTCCTCTACCTAGAACTGCATGGAAAGAGGCAACCGAATCTTTTATCCAAGATTCAACTTTATCCAAGAAACCTCCAAGAACATCCTGTGCAATAACACCTACAACATCTGCTTCTTCAGTTCCTTCATGCTGATCTGCTACCAACCAACAATAATCTTTTACCTACTCTTTCTTTCCATAGGACCGTGAGCAACCATCTGTGCTTTTCAACTCTTCCATTCTTAGCTTACTTTGATCTACTGTTGCTCTACTCCCACTCAATTAGAAACCCCTGAGAGTGCCCTGTAACCAAACACAAAACCTGCTTCCTGCAACCTTAGCTTTGATACCACGTGTTGGGAAATAAATCGGAAGCACACAATTTGATTACCAAACCAAGCAACTTAATATGCAGAAATTAACTAGATTCACCAAGTAACTAGAATTTAGAATAACACATGATATGAGAGACAATACACAAATTGTATTAACACTTTATACAGAAAAGAATACAATAAAGAAGATGCCACTTCTTCTCCACCACCTTACAGAGGTTTCCCACACCTCAAGTGAACAGTAAATCTTCTCCCCAAAGCTCTCCCTCTCAGGTCCCAACACCCAACTCAAATACAAAGTTGGTGTTCACCTCCTGTGCTCCACGCACTCCATAAGTACTCCACGTACTCCACAAGTACTCAAGGTACTTCAAGTAGATCTCCCATGAACCTGCAATAACCTGCACTTCAACAGACCATACTTATGGAAGGAACTCCCTTGCCTTCCTCTCTGCTCTATCCGAGTACACACCTGTACTCCAAGTAGATCCTACCTAATACTGCACCCTGTTGTGTTGCTGTCTATATGATCTTGCACACTTGCAAATCAAACACGGTTCTGCACACCTGTGAACCTTGACCTTGCACACACATACACCTGCAGATCAACGATCTTACTTACCATGTAGATCACTCTACACCCTGAAGAACCCTTGTCCTTGCCTCACCAAGTCCTTATGATTCTCCAACCAGTACCAAGCTTGGCACTGATAGGGAACTAGGAGGAACACCCTTACTCACTTCACACACAGAAGGAGCAAACTTTTGCTCAACTCAAACTAGAACACTTTTCCAATACAACCATGAGTCTATTATATAGATCTCATCCAAACAATAATTAGACATCTAATTACAATAATTAGATCCGTAGCTATGAGTCTAAAATTAGCACTCATCATGCAAACACTTGGTTCGTTAGCTAACTGCCCATAATAAGCTCGCAGTCAAACCACACAGGTGACTGACGTCGGTCCCTGTCTGCCTGGAGGTGACTGACATCAGCTGATATATGACCGACGTCAGTTGCTTCTCTCTGCTATCCTACCAACGTCGGCTGATCAGACCAACCCCAGCTTCTCTGCAACTCAGCAACCTTCAGCAACCTCCTCTCCTATTTGCATCAGTGAAGCTTTTAGCTCCACAACCTAACAATCTCCCACTTGGAGATAAATAGCTGCACTGTACCTATACCTGTACCCCATCTAATCTGTTTCCTGGTTTGTATCTCTCTTCAAGCTCCCACCTGAAGACAACCCACCACACATCCCGTGGTGTACCACCTGTCATCCGAGTACCCTGCCACATCTAAACCTACAAACACATGTAGTGAAGTCCTGACCCTGCATGTATACCTGCTGCTGGTCCCTCTCAAATCCCTGAGAGCCCACTTCCCCGAATTGGCTCCTAACTCTCTGACAGCTACCACTGCATGGGAATACTCAGGTCTATACCAAACCTCATGTGATTTCAGACACTGTACATGTCCAGCCCTTAGTGTGCTCCAGCTCTACGTCTCGAACCTCACCAACACCTGATTCACATCAGCTCCCACTAGAGATAAAATCTACCTATGATCTCCATGCCTCCCATGTCAAAGAATTCCACTACTCCAAACTCCTCATGACATGCCACTGAAACTAATCTTACCCTTAGCTCAGTAAAACCCTGTATGTACTAACCCTGCTAGCAAATATACCATCCACATACAGCAACAGAATGATGTCACGACTCATCATCCACCTGGTAAGACAAACCACAGTAGTTACCCTGACATTGACTAAAGCCATGCTTCATCCTCCACCTGTCAAAACCTGTACCATTGTCCTGCAGCTCCTCAAGACCATATGCCTAGTCTTTCGTCTCATGTATCTGTTCTCTCTATTCTTCTACTAAGGAATCCATTCATCTCTGTGCTTTCATACCTGCTGGCAACCCTACCAAAACACACCTGTTTGGTTCTCCTCCAAGGAATCACATCCTCATCCATGCCAAGCTCACACCTATTTCTTGGATCCTTCCTGCTCTATAATCAGCAACATGTATAAAGAAGAGGAACAATGAATTTGAGGGCCTACTTATGTCTTCAGTCCTCCGTATGGGTGTTTGAGACTCCTTGACAACTAGCTGTCCACCCAAAATCTGTTACAGTGACCGACCTCAGTCACTCCACAGTCTGCATCTGACCGACGTCGGTTCCCATGCGTCTGTCCCTGACTATCGACCCTGCAGTGTCCCTTCTGCCGACATCGCTCCTCTGATCGACATCGGTCTTACATACTACCGACGTCGGTCCCATGACCGACGTCGGTCTTACTCTACCTGACATTGCTGGCTTCGGTCTGTACATGACCGACATCAGCACCTGTCTGTTCGACGCCAGTTCCTCCTGACCGACATCGGTATCTGTGTTCACCTGTGAGTGATGACTTTTTACCTGCGAGCTCCTTTGAATCAATCTCCATGTCCAAACTGCCCTGCTCAGATGTATCCAGCCTCAGCCATTGAACTCTGTCCGCCATCTCCTCCAAGAACACCAAGGCTTTCCAGTTCTTAAGCCTGTCAAATATATCCGTCTTCCACTTAAGAACATGCATCTCCTTCCTGCTCATGTGACCAAGCCTACGAAGCCACGTCTCCACAACAGAAGAAGAATCAGTAATATAAACAAGTAGATAAAGGGTACCTATTTTCTTACCACTAGCTAATTCAAGTGCATCCGCTGTGAGAGTTCTTGTGCATCTCTCATCACCCAATCTTTCTGAAGAAATTAGCCATATCTCCAAACTTGGGACCTGCATGACCTTCATCAACACCTGTGTGTTGGCCGCCTGCAATTTCAGCTTCACTTCCCCTTTGCCAATTCTTTGGCAAGGCTTACCAGCTCCTCTACCTGGAACTGCATGGAAAGAGGCAACCGAATCTTTTATCCAAGATTCAACTTTATCCAAGAAACCTCTAAGAACATCCTGTGCAATAACACCTGCAACATCTGCTTCTTCAGTTCCTTCATGCTGATCTGCTACCAACCAACAATAATCTTTTACCTACTCTTTCTTTCCATAGGACCGTGAGTAACCATCTGTGCTTTTCAACTCTTCCATTCTTAGCTTACTTTGATCTGTTGTTGCTCTACTCCCACTCAATCAAAACCCCCTGAGAGTGCCCTGTAACCAAACACAAAACCTGCTTCCTGCATCCTTAGCTTTGATACCACGTGTTGGGAAATAAACCAGAAGCACACAATTTGATTGCCAAACCAAGCAACTTAATATGCAGAAATTAACTAGATTCACCAAGTAACTAGAATTCAAAATAACACATGATATGAGAGACAATACACAAATTGTATTAACACTTTATATAGAAAATAATACAATAAAGAAGATGCCACTTCTTCTCCACCACCTTACAGAGGTTTCCCACACCTCAAGTGAATAGTAAATCTTCTCCCCAAAGCTCTCCCTCTCAAGTCCCAACACCCAACTCAAATACAGAGTTGGTGTTCACCTCCTGTGCTCCATGCACTCCATAAGTACTCCACGTACTCCACAAGTACTCAAGGTACTTCAAGTAGATCTCCCATGAACCTACAATAACCTGCACTTCAACAGACCATACTTATGGAAGGAACTCCCTTGCCTTCCTCTCTGCTCTATCCGAGTACACACCTGTACTCCAAGTAGATCCTGCCTGATACTGCACCCTGTTGTGTTGCTGTCTATATGATCTTGCACACTTGCAAATCAAACACGGTTCTGCACACCTGTGAACCTTGACCTTGCACACATATACACCTGCAGATCAACGATCTTACTTACCATGTAGATCACTCTACACCCTAAAGAACCCTTGTCCTTGCCTCACCAAGTCCTTATGATTCTCCAACCAGTACCAAGCTTGGCACTGATAGGGAACTAGGAGGAACACCCTTACTCACTTCACACACAGAAGGAGCAAACTTTTGCTCAACTCAAACTAGAACAATTTTCCAATACAACCATGAGTCTATTATATAGATCTCATCCAAACAATAATTAGACATCTAATTACAGTAATTAGATCCGCAGCTATGAGTCTAAAATTAGCACTCATCATGCAAATACTTGGTTCGTTAGCTAACTGCCCGTAGTAAGCTCACAGTCAAACCACACAGGCGACCGACGTCAGTCCCTGTCTGCCTAGAGGTGACTGACATCGGCCGATATATGACCGACATCGGTTGCTTCTCTCTGCTATCCTACCGACGTCGGCTGATCAGACCAACCCCAACTTCTCTGCAACTCAGCAACCTTCAGCAACCTCCTCTCCTATTTGCATCAGTGAAGCTTTTAGCTCCACAACCTAACAATCTCCCACTTGGAGATAAATAGCTGCATTGTACCTATACCTGTACCCCGTCTAATCTGTTTCCTGGTTTGTATCCCTCTTCAAGCTCCCACCTGAAGACAACCCACCACACATCCCATGGTGTACCACCTGTCATCCGAGTACCCTACCACATCCAAACCTACAAACACATGTAGTGAAGTCCTGACCCTGCATGTATACCTGCTGCTGGTCCCTCTCAAATCCCTGAGAGCCCACTTCCTCGAATTGGCTCCTAACTCTCTGACAGCTCCCACTGCATGGGAATACTCAGGTCTATACCAGACCTCATGTGATTTCAGACACTGTACATGTCCAACCCTTAGTGTGCTCCAGCTCTACGTCCTGAACCTCGCCAACACCTGATTCACATCAGCTCCCACTGGAGACAAAATCTACCTGTGATCTCCATGCCTCCCATGTCAAAGAATTCCGCTGCTCCAAACTCCTCATGACATGCCACTGAAACTAATCTTACCCTTAGCTCAGCAAAACCCTGTATGTACTAACCCTGCTAGCAAATATACCATCCACATACAACAACAAAATGATGTCGCGACTCATCATCCACCTGGTAAGACAAACCACAGTAGTTACCCTGACATTGACTAAAGCCATGCTTCATCCTCCACCTGTCAAAACCTGTACCATTGTCCTGCAGCTCCTCAAGACCATATGCCTGGTCTTCCGTCTCATGTATCCGTTCTCTCTATTCTTCTACTAAGGAATCCATTCATCTCTGTGCTTTCATACCTGCTGGCAACCCTACCAAAACACACCTGTTTGGTTTTCCTCCAAGGAATCACATCCTCATCTATGCCAAGCTAACACCTATTTCCTGGATCCTTCCTGCTCTATAATCAGCAACATGTATAAAGAAGAGGAACAATGAATTTGAGGGCCTACTTACGTCTTCAGTCCTCCGTATGGGTGTTTGAGACTCCTTGACAACTAGTTGTCCACCCAAAATCTATTACAGTGACCGACCTCAGTCACTCCACAGTCTGCATCTGACCGACGTCGATTCCCATGCGTCTGTCCCTGACTATCGACCCTGCAGTGTCCCTTCTGCCGACGTCGATCCTCTGATCGACATCGGTCTTACATACTGCCGACGTCGGTCCCATGACCGACGTTGGTCTTACTCTGCCCGACATTGCTGGCTTCGGTCTGCACATACCGACATCGGCACCTGTCTGTTCGACGCCGGTTCCTCCTTACTGACATCAGTATCTGTGTTCACCTGTGAGTGATGACTTTTTACCCGCGAGCTCCTTTGAATCAATCTCCATGTCCAAACTGCCCTGCTCAGATGTATCCAGCCTCAGCCACTGAACTCTGTCTGCCATCTCCTCCAAGAACACCAAGGCTTTCCACTTCTTAAGCCTGTCAAATATATCCGTCTTCCACTTAAGAACATGCATCTCCTTCCTGCTCATGTGACCAAGCCTACGAAGCCACATCTCCGCAATAGAAGAAGAATCAGTAATATAAACAAGTAGATAAAGGGTACCTATTTTCTTACCACCAGCTAATTCAAGTGCATCCGCTTTGAGAGTTCTTGTGCATCTCTCATCACCCAATCTTTCTGAAAAAATTAGCCATATCTCCAAACCTGGGACCTGCATGACCTTCATCAACACCTGTGTGTTGGCCGCCTGCAATTTCAGCTTCACTTCCCCTTTGCCAATTCTTTGGCAAGGCTTACCAGCTCCTCTACCTGGAACTGCATGGAAAGAGGCAACCGAATCTTTTATCCAAGATTCAACTTTATCCAAGAAACCTCCAAGAACATTCTGTGCAATAACACCTGCAACATCTGCTTCTTCAGTTCCTTCATGCTGATCTGCTACCAACCAACAATAATCTTTTACCTACTCTTTGTTTCCATAGGACCGTGAGTAACCATCTGTGCTTTTCAACTCTTCCATTCTTAGCTTACTTTGATCTGCTGTTGCTCTACTCCCACTCAATCAGAAACCCCTGAGAGTGCCCTGTAACCAAACACAAAACCTGCTTCCTGCAACCTTAGCTCTGATACCACGTGTTGGGAAATAAACTGGAAGCACACAATTTGATTACCAAACCAAGCAACTTAATATGCAAAAATTAACTAGATTCACCAAGTAACTAGAATTCAGAATAACACATGATATGAGAGACAATACACAAATTGTATTAACACTTTATACAAAAAAGAATACAATAAAGAAGATGCCACTTCTTCTCCACCACCTTACAGAGGTTTCCCACACCTCAAGTGAACAGTAAATCTTCTCCCCAAAGCTCTCCCTCTCAGGTCCCAACACCCAACTCAAATACAGAGTTGGTGTTCACCTCCTATGCTCCACGCACTCCATAAGTACTCCACGTACTCCACAAGTAATCAAGGTACTTCAAGTAGATCTCCCATGAACCTGCAATAACCTGCACTTCAACAGACCATACTTATGGAAGGAACTCCCTTGCCTTCCTCTCTGCTCTATCCGAGTACACACATGTACTCCAAGTAGATCCTGCCTGATACTACACCCTGTTGTGTTGCTGTCTATATGATCTTGCACACCTGCAAATCAAACACGGTTCTGCACACCTGTGAACCTTGACCTTGCACACACATACACCTACAGATCAATGATCTTACTTACCATGTAGATCACTCTACACCCTGAAGAACCCTTGTCCTTGCCTCACCAAGTCCTTATGATTCTCCAACCAGTACCAAGCTTGGCACTGATAGGGAACTAGGAGGAACACCCTTACTCACTTCACACACAGAAGGAACAAACTTTTGCTCAACTCAAACTAGAACACTTTTCCAATACAACCATGAGTCTATTATATAGATCTCATCCAAACAATAATTAGACATCTAATTACAATAATTAGATCCACAGCTATGAGTCTAAAATTAGCACTCATCATGCAAACACTTGGTTCGTTAGCTAACTGCCTGTAATAAGCTCGCAGTCAAACCACACAGGCGACCGACGTCGGTCCCTGTCTGCCTGGAGGTGACCGACATCGGCCGATATATGACTGACATCGATTGCTTCTCTCTTCTATCCTGTCGACGTCGGCTGATCAGACCAACCCTAGCTTCTCTGCAACTCAGCAACCTTCAGCAACCTCCTCTCCTGTTTGCATCAGTGAAGCTTTTAGCTCCACAACCTAACAAGGTCATTACATGTGGTAGTCAAAACATGAGTTCTAACTATGGTATAAAACCATATAAGAGTCTACTTGTAGTTTATTAGTTTAAAATAGTCTTTGCAAAAGATATGTAGCATGTGTATGAGGATGAAAGCATTTTTTACCATTATAGGTCAAACTGCATGCAAATAACAAATGTATGTGTTTTTTTACTAAAACTATATATGAGAACAGCTTGTTAATAATTTTAGATTAGCCTCCTTCAAATGTAACTCAAGTATGCATCAAATATGATTATCATTGTATCAATCCTTTAGAACCAGTGATACTATTTAACTATGACTATGCATTACATGTTGCCTATGCCTCTCATTGAGTCTGGATCATTGAAAAGTCCAACTAGGAATTGCACCATTTTATCTTTATGTATTGGGATCCCATGAGTTTGACACTTGTATTTCTTAGACTCGATCCTGAAAAATACAAATTCAAAAGTTACTTAGCATATATATATATATATATATATAATAAAGTGCTTGACTTTTGTGTGACACTTGGAAAATTTGTGGGGACTGAGATCTATTATTTTGGTTAAGAAAATTATTACAAGGGAAATGTTGTAATATTTTTGCTTTGGGGACCCTCATTTCATCAGACAAAATGTCTGAGACACAAAGTCTATAGGAATTCCATCGAGGGAATTATGTTAGATAAAATGTTTTCAATTAAGTATATCAATGACCTAATTTTATCAAATAAAATATCCAAAGTAATTATCTAAAGGGTCATTTTTATTGGACAAAATGTTTGAGACACAAAGTCCAAAGGAATTGGTCAAAGGAATAAATCTCTTGGAAAAAATGTCTGAAGGAATTGGTCAAAGGGTGAAATATTTTAGATAAAAATGTCTAAAGAAATTGGCTGAAGGGTAAAAAGGCATAGGACAAAAGTCCTGAAGGGCAAGTCTTAGAGGGTAAAGGCTCTTGGATAAAATTTTTAAAGGAATGGGTCAAAGGAATAGTCTCAAAAAGGATGAAGGAATGATGTCTCAGATAAAATGTCTAAAGGAATGGTTTTGAGGGGCAAACACCTAGGATAAAAGTCCTAAAGGGTAGGTGTAGTATAGTAAAGGGGCTAGGACAAAGTCCCAAAGGGTAAGTTGCAAAAATCCTAAAGGTTATGTGCCCTTGGGGTCATTGTTTTGGAAAATTTTTGTTGGGAAGATTGCTTTGGGGAATTATTTTGGGCTTTTTGTCTCAGACAAAATGTCTGATGACAAAAATTCTAAAGGGTCATTTTCATTAGACAAGGGGCCTGAGACAAAAGTCTTAAAGGATATTTTCAAAAGGTAGAAGGGCACTTTCAAAAAGGTTGAAGGGTAGGTGGGTTAAGGCCAAAGTGTCTACTTCATATGGAATTTCATCCATGATAAAATTCCCAAAGGATCTACTTTGTAAAGGTTGAAGGGTAAATCCAAAGGTCTAAAAGAAATCTATCAAAATATTTTTCTCATACCCAATTCATTTGGGGGAATTATCTTAGATAAATATTTGTAATAATTTCCCCAAATAAATAAGTCCAAAACACAAAGGTCAAAGGAATTGGTTGAAGGGAAAAAATCTAGGGGCAAAAGTTTTGAAGGGTAGGTTTGAAGGGCAAAATCTCTCTGAAAAAATGTCTAAAGGAATGGGTCAAAGGGATGGGATGAAGGGCAAAAGGAAAGGGTATCTCAGATAAAATGGTTGTGACAAAATTCCCATAAACACAATTCCATTGGGGGAATCACTATAGACAAAATTTCCCAAATAAAGGTAAGTTTGTGACAAAAAATCCCACAATAATAAGTTTAAAACATAAAGTTCGAAGGAATTTAGATAATGGACACAATAACTGACAAAGATAAATTACATAAGTTTGATAAAAATAAGCCTAAAAACATAATTCCAATAGACTAATATTGATATAAATAATTATTCTATAAACATACTACCAATGGAATTTTTCCAAAGTATGAAAAGGCCGATAATCACTCTTTTCCCAAATTTTCCATAAACATATAGAAGAGGGGATCAAAGTCAAAACCATAGTCTAAAAAAAGTGGGTCCTCATTTCTGTAAAGAAAGAGGGGATGTTGGGTACAAAATAGGTCCAAGTGTCTCATATATTCATGATTTATTTTGTGTTAAGGTCATGACATGGAAGGAATAGGTCAAGGCATCAAGGTATCTTGTAAAGCTTTGTCTAGACCTTGTGAGAAGGTATGTGTAGGTAGCATGGTAAAGTGAGTAAGATTAGGCATGTAAGAAATTTATTGTCATTGTATTGGATTTATATTTATGTATATAATCCTTTATACGTGTTTTAATTCAAATATTTGAGGACAAGTTCTTAAGTTGCCTAAGCATAGTCATATCATGAAGAGACCTTGTGTGAAGACAATGGCTTGGTTGCTTGGTAAGATGAGTGGTCTCAAGCATGTGAGAATATGTAGGTTAGTGGGTGAGCATGTTAATATTTTATATGTCATGATATTTATGTGTTAAGCATTATAGTGAGGTGTTGAGGGCATGAAAAGATACATGAAGGTCAAGTGCTTGAGTAACCTAAGACTAGTCATGATATGAAAAGTCCTTGTAAGGAGGTTTGAGCATGGTGTCTTGGTGAGATGGATGAATAAAGTAATAATAAGATATATAATGTTTCTTTAGCATTAATATAAGGCATTTAATCACTTAGGATAATCTCAAGGTGAGCCTACAGAGGTACCTACAGATCTAGTTTGTAACTAGACCATTTCTAGACCCTACCTAGCCTAATGAGGCATCATGAGTTATTATCAAGACATATGAAGGATGATTGACATTTTTTGAGCATGTGATATATTTTTTGATCATGTGATTGAAGTATTTATGTCTTTAAAAGAGGTTTGAAGGATAGTTCAATACCTAATAAGGTGTGAAGACTCAGGTGTAGAAAGAAAGATGGTGAGAGCATGATCGAATGAGGTATCAAGATAAGTTTACAAGGAATGTGTGATTAGATGAGAATTGAAAAAGGTTATTAAAGTTTTTTTAAGCATTTACATGAATTTTTAGGTCAAAATTAGAAGGTTAATATAATAAAAAATGTGTTAAGGTCTCTCAAGTTCATAGAATGAAGCGTTGTCTACCCAAGAAAAATTTTCAAGTGTTTGTTGGCATGTGCAGCTTATACATAAGGAACTAAGATATACATGATATATGGGGAAGGGTAATAGATCAAATTTATATGCATTATTTTTTAGAATGAGGGGCTAAGCTTAATGAATGATTGTTAAGAGTAGAAGATGGTTTAAACTGTCAAAGAACCCTAACAACAACTTGATGTAAAATATCTTGTTCAAAATAACCTAGAATGGTCTCAAATGTCTAGATAAGTTCTTTGATAATGTGCTAAAATCTCTCAATAACCTCCAAGTGTGATTAAGTCTTTAGGTGAGTGAGTGGACCCTATAAGAAAGTCCTTATTTCCCAAAGATTTGTTATAGAAGACAAAGTCGACCAATTCAAAGTATGTAAATTATTGGAGGACAAAGTTTGAGACTTTTATTTTGTGTCCATTATAATTTATGTATATTTTATATGTCTCAAGTGTGTTAAACCATTAATACAAGTTAACTTATTGCTAACAGGCCTAATGATGTAAATAGTGAGAAACCCAGGAGAAAGTGAGAAAGTGATTAGGGATACAACATCATGGATTAGGGATGAATACAAGTGAATGTAGAAATGTTTCAAGACTTATAATACATGTTCATTATGAATAGAGGTTCTGGAGGTTAGTTAATATGATGGAAATGTAGCTCACAAGTTGACTTGTCTAGCTCAATGAGGTATGTACACAATGAGGTTATGAGATTGGTCTGTAAGACCAATATCGTCATTTGAACATAGTATCCTTATATTTGAGATTAGTTTAATGATATCATAATATCATCCAAATGAATCAAAAGTCTCTAAAAGTGCCTACATAGGTTTTGAATTTCATTATCACCATGACTATGTTTGAAGGTAAACTGACAGATCTGGGTAAGCAAGTTTCAGTAATGAGTTGGAGGCTATTTACTCTAAGTTTAAGTATGTAATTCACATGGTTTTTTTTTAAATTTAATTATATATCCATTATTTTAAAAATCTTGGAATTTAGTTTAATATGTTGGAACATTGAAGCCAAAATGGCTTATCTGGCTGAGTAAGGACTGTAAAAGAGAAGGTCAACAAATTGGTCTGAAAGACCAATAGTTGCCATTATATCTTGTTATATTTTTTGCTTAAATTTTAATAAGGATATTTTAATATAATATTCATGTATTTTAATCTATTCATGTATTTTATTTTATATGGTAAAATTTTGAGTTTCCATGACTGTGTTTTGAGGCTAGTTGGCAGTTCAGAGTAAGCATCTTGCATAGAAGGGTTTGAGCTTGTATACCTTGATTTTAAGCATGTAATGAATTTTTTTATGACCATAAGTTTATTATGTTTATGTATATTTTATATTTTTACATGGTTTTTCAATAAAATTGAGTTTATGCTTCAGTTGTTCAAGACAATTTTTTTGTTTATGTGCAGGCCTATTATGAACAGTCTTTTCTGAAGGGGTTCAAGTGGTGGTTGGACCTAAAAGGTGTTGTGGAAATAAATTTAAATTTTATAAGGTGTATTTTATTATTATATGAGTTTATCCTATTGTTTTTAGAGTTTTGAATCATTTTAATAAATATAAAGTGTAATGTGCTCTAATAAAGACCTAATTGAATTAGGTCTCCTTAAGGCCTAAAAGAGATTTCGGTCCGTTAAGTTGTGGCTGACATAATTTATTGGTTTATTAATTTTTGTAACATGATATAATACCTATTATAATGGTAATATAATAATTTAAGTATTTATGTCTGACCAAGGTGTGTGAGAGCAAGTGACTTGTATAAGAACAAGACTAATTAGGCCTATTTGAGCAAGAGTGATAAGTGAATAAAAGAGCACAAAGAGGAGAATAAGGAGGTCATTTAGACCATAATATGGGTGTATATATACATTAATGAATTTATAACATAAATTTTAAGTATGGAGATCAAGTTCATATGACCTAATTAGTCTTGAAGAAACCTAGTAGAGCGAAAAAACCTAAAGGAAACTTTAAGAGGAATAAAAGTTTGTGAAGAGATATATAAGAAGAACATAATATGTTTAATATTGAAACAAGGAAAAAGATGGAATTTTGAGGTCTACTTGGTTGAGTGGGTGATTTTTCAATAGGTGTCTAATTTGATGCTAAGTCATTAAGGGAGTTGGTGCTTCCTTGTAAGTGGGTGCTTGCTAAAGACTATCAAGTTGGTGTTTGATAAATCGGGGTTGGTGCTCCAAGTTGAGTGGATGATTGACTTAATTTTATTCATTTATTTATATTAATATTTTTATAAGATATGGTCAATGTATTTTATTACCCATGAGTTTTTCCCACTTATATGATGAATTCATACTTGTTATATGTATATTCTCATTACTATGTTGCTAGACTAGTTGATATTGCTCATATGATGATTTTTCTTGATAAATTATTAGAATATATATTGAAGTGAAATTAAAAGTTTATAAGGACACCTATTCACCCCCCCCTCTCAATGATTGTATCTCTAATAATTGGTTCAGAGTAGGCCCTTAGAGATAGGCCTAATAGCCTAAAGGTGATCTTAAGAAGCACAAGCATGGATTGTGATGATGATAGTAATAAAGGTATTGTATTCAAATAAGAAAATAAGGATAAGGCCCAAGACAAGGAAATTTAGACCTAAAATTTCAATTGACTACCAAATAATGAAGATTTGATGGAGAAGAAGAAGGATGAAAAGAAGGATGATGAAGAAGCCAAGTCAAAAGTCAAGCTTAGAAGGACATTGAATAATTCTCAGTCTTGTGAGAATATGGAGATCTGGGAATCTCTTGAATCTATGTTTTTCTGATACCCTATAGAAATGGTGACTCCATTAGGCTTCATAGAGACACTAATATATTAGTGAAAGTATGGTGGATGCTTATTGAGATTTGATAGGTGTTGTATGCCAAGAAGGTATGAAGTCATGTTGAAGATTGTTGAGTTTGAGATGGAAGTGTGGTATTTTGACATGTTGATAGGTAAATTTTTTATATCTAATTATAATTGAGCTTGATCTATGTTGGAGATAGTCTATGTGTACTATTGATTCATATGGTGAATAAGTTGTGAAGATATAAGGGAGCATAATTTCTGAGTTGTTTCATAATTTTGTTTGTTAAGCTAGTTGTAAGAGAGAGTTTGTGTTCCATGTGCATCAAGATTACCTTAATATCATAGAGTAATAAGGAACATGTTGTATAGTCTCATTTTTCATATCATGAAGAAGACAAGTTATGCCAAAGGTCTATCATAATGAAGCATGTAAATGTAGACCTAGTTGACAAAATGATGAAATAAAGATGTCATGATGAGGTCTATGTCATGGTGGCTTGAGAAAAAAAAATAAGATAGATTGATGCAAGAAGAATTTATAAGATACCATGTTGACATGATATGAATAATATCTACTCTAGCATGGAGGACTAGATTGTTCCCTTGGAATAACATCTTTTATTACAGATAGACCTAACAGACATGGTAGACAAGCATTGATTATATAGATTTTATATGCTCAAAAGCATTGAAGTGTGACTTCTGTAGTCATTTGAATAAGAGCTTTGGGTCATGTATCACAGCTTTATATGTTCATTATGACCTAGTTGTGTGAGGTAAAGGTGATCAAATAAGATATAAGTTTGACTGACATTGAACTAGGTGTTTTACATACATAATGAATAATGATCTAATTCAAAAATGGGGAGATAATTAGATAATTCATGAGCTTCAAGAGTAGGTGTGTATTAAAAAAAAGGTGTGTAGAATCATGAAGACAAATTGGATATCATTCATCTTTATGACAACAAGGTGCATTAAGGAAGGTAAGTAGTCTTGTATTTTTAAGTCCATTTGAAGAATATCTTTGTTAGATAATAATAATAGATGAGATAACCTAGTGATTTTGAGTCATAAAAATCATGTCAAGGATAAGATGTATGGTCTTGTGATTAGAGTTCATATAAAGACTATGCTTGATCTAAGGGGGATCTTGGTATCTCTAAGTCCTTTTACAATTTCTAAGAATAGTTTCCAAATAAGGTGAATGAATGATTCTAGGAATTGTATTATGTATGATCCCTTGTCATTAATGTCAATGGGGGAGAAATTTTCATGAAGGAAGGCTTACTAGATTGAGGGGGAAAGAGATTGATCAGTTTATAATTTGTTTTGTCATCAATGGCAAAGGGGGAGTTTGTTGGCATAATGTTATCATTAATGTAAATATGATGTCATTACTTTCAAAGTATGTTGGCATAGTGTTTTCATTGATTCTTGATGTGACAACTAGTTTCTATGAAAGAGAATGTAATCATGATGAATGAGGTTGACGTCAAGTAGTTGTTTTAAGACTAGTGTCTAGATGAGTAAGGCCAGTTGGTAGTGTATATTATGACAAGCTAATGATAATTGAAGGTATGTAGTTATTTCCATAAGAGATAAAGGTGAAATTCTAAGTGTATCATATCTTCTTAGTTGATATTGTTTTAAGGTCATGACATGGAAGGAATAGGTCAAGGCATTAAGGTGTTTTATAAAGCCTTGTCTAGACCTTATGAGAAGGTATATGTAGGTACCAGGGTGAAGTGAGTAAGCTTAGGCATGTAAGAAGTTGTTTGGAATTATATGGGATTGATATTTAGGTATAGAAGACCTTATAAGTGTTGTAAGGTATATCTTTGAGGATAAGTGCTTAAGTATCCTAAGCATAGTCATGTCATGAAGAGACCTTATGTGAAGGCAATGAATTAGTTGCTTGGTGAGATGAGTGGTCTCAGGAGTGTGAGAAGATGTATGGAAGTGGGTTAACATGGTAATATGTTATATGGAATGTGAGTGAGATGTTGAGCATGACAATGAGGTGTTGAGATCATGAAAAGAGACATGAAGGTCAAGTGCTTGAGTAACTTAAGACTAATCATGGTATGAAAAGTCCTTGTAAGGAGGTTTGAGCATGGTGGCTTTTGATATGGATTCACAGAGGCATAATAGGTTGTATAACATTTTTTTATCATGAATATGAGGCATTGAATCATGAAATATAATCTCAAGGTAAGCCTATAGAGGTAGGACCTAAAGATATAGTCTACAACTAAACCATTTATAGACCCTACTTTGCCTAATGAGGCATCATGAGATATTATCAAGACATATGAAGGATGATTCACATTGTCTAATAATTTTAGATGTTGTGTGAGCATGTTATTAAAGTATTGACATCTTGAAAATATGGTTGAAGGACATTTCAAGACCTAATAAGGTGTGAGGACGCAAGAGTAGAAATCAAGATGGTGAGAGCATGGCCTAATGAGGTATCAGGATTTGTTTCCAAGGCATATGTGAGTAGGTTAGCATTAAAAATGTGATTAAAGTTGTTTTAAACATGTACATGAAGTTTTATGTCAAAATTTGAAGTTTAAGGCAAGAAAAGTGTTTTAAGGTCTCTTGAGTACATAAAATGAAGAGTTATCTAGCTGATAAGGTTTTTCAAGTGTTTGTTGGCACATGCAACATCTACATAAGGACCTAAGTTGTTCATGATAGGTGGGTAAGTATCCTAGCTCAAATTTATAGGCATTATTTTATATAAAGAGGGGCTAAGCTTTATGAATGATTATTAATACTGGAACATGGTTTAAACCCTCATAGAACTCTAATAATGACCTAATGTAAAAGATCTTATTGAAAAAACCTAGAATGGTCTCAAATGGATAGATAAGTGATTGGATCATGTATTAAACTCTCTTAGGCACCTCTAAGTGTGATTAAGTCTTCAGGTGAGTGAGTGAACCCTACAAGAAAGGCCTTGTTTCTCAAAGATCTATTATAAAATATAGAGTTGACCAAGTCCAAGTATGTAAATAAATGGAGGAAAAAGTTTGAGACTTGTATTTTGTTTCCATGGTGGTTTCCATATAGGTTTTATCCCTTATATTTACTAAACTGGTTATAAAGTCAACCTATTGCTAACAGGCCTAATGGTGCAAATAATGAGAAACCTAGGTAGAAGTGAGAAGGTGATTAGGGATGTGATATAATAGATTGGGGATGAATCCAAGTGCATGGATACATTTTTAAATACATATAATACATGTTCATGATGAATAAAATTTTTGGGGGTTAGTGAATATGATGGAAAAGTTAATCACAAGTTGACTTGTCTAACTCAATGAGGTCTGTACATAGTGAGGTTATGAGATTGGTCTGCAAGACCAATATTTTCATTTGAACATGGTATCCTTATATTTTATATTATTATAATTATCTCATAAGATCATCCACATGCATAAAAAGTCTCTAAAAGTGTCTACACAGGTGTTGAAGGTCATTATTACCATGACTGTGTTTGAAGGTAAATTGCTAGATCTGGGTAAACAAGTTATAGTAATGAGTTAGATTCTCTTTGCCCTACGTTGACGTATGTAATTCACATGGTGTTGTTTTTTGGAATTTAATGATCTATACATTATTTTTAGAATTTTTGAAGTTAGTGTAAGAGGTTGGAACATTGAATCCAAAATGGCTTGTCATGATGAGTAAGGATAGTGAGAGAGAAGGTCAACAAATTGGTCTGCAAGACTAATAGTTTCCATTAGATATTGTTATCATTTTTTTAAATATTTTTATAATGATATTTTATTTTTAGACACCTAAATCTGGCCACCAATGACCTCTAACCAAGATTTTGACCAATTTCCACCAAAATGCATAATTTGGCCTGAAAACACTAAAACACATTAAGTGAGTTGAAATTGATATATTCAAGAGCCTATTTTGGCCAGAGTATCATTAAATGGGGAAATGTAATTTGTGGTCCAACTAACTTTGATCAGATCATTTCGAGTTAAAATGCCAATTTTGCACTTGGGTGCTTTGGATTGCTCTTTTCTATCAAATTTCTTGCACGAGACATGTGCCTTTGTTATTTGTTGTTGGTAAAATCCTAAATGGGAATAAGGTTCCAATGCATCTAACATTGACTTCCAATTCCATTCCATTTGAATTTTGGACCAATAACTAGGCATTCTAATCAATTTGAGTAATTTGTGCACAAAGTGCTTAATCATGCTTAAGAACTAATTAAACCAAATTAGAGCCTAATTAAGAATTATATAGAAACTTGTTGAATACTTGTTTTTATAAATGAATATTGAATATATACATCATCAGGTGACCTCATTTCTTGAGAAGACATCCCTAGGCCATAAATGCCACAAATATCAAGATTCAAGCCTCCCATGCCTCATCAATGCCCTCCATGCCTCTTAATTGCTCCTCTATTCAAAATATTGATGAGCTTATATATCAATTTTAATTGCATAATTAGATTAATACTTAGCCACACATCTCAATCCTGAGATGGATGGTTTAGGTTGATTCTAGAAATTTGCAAAAATCTATAAATAGGAGGCCTTACCACATGAATTTTAACACATGATTATGCAAAGTTATAATGCAGAATTGATTACAAAGCTTCATGTAACTAGTTTTACCATGCCAAATTGATTCCAAGCCAAGACAAGAAATAATCCAAAGGTGCTAAGGAGAGATGGAGGTAGACAATCTTCCATTACCAAGGACTTCATGAGTACAAAACTGAGCAGGTCACTACTACAAAGGCATTTAGAGCATCCAAGGAAGGTGAAGGAATTCTTGTGTTTTTACTTACTTTTTAGTTATGTTTATCATTTTTTTGTTACTAATATCACCCTAATACCTAGGCATGAAGGTGTTAGCTTAGTGCATTCTTTGTCAATTTATTTTATGTATTTTGTCACTAACACCATACTAATCTCCTCTTCTTAGTCAAATTCCTAGTTCACATAATGCCATGCCTAGTGGGACCAAACACATCCCACACATGAATAAGATCATTTTTCAAATTTAAAATCTTCATTTGGATCATTAAAAATCTTTCAATTTGATTTTCTAACTTTGTTTTGCCATTTCTCTTTATCACGGGTTTACATAGTAACCATCATTGATTAGTAAAATCATCATCAATTGGCATAGCCATCATCAGTCACTATTGGTATAACCATTATTGATTAGATAACCTTCATTGATTATTAAGTGTAGCCATCATAGATTATAGAACTGACATCAGTCATTGTGTTTTTCTTAAAAACACAAACCTGAGAGCTAATAAGCCATTTTAAAATGCTTGGTTTGGGGTTATATGAACTCCATTTTGGATGTTTTTTTTTAAAACCATGTGTTTTATCCTAAATTTTCATAATTTTACATTAGTTTACCTTCAATTTTCATAGAGTTTTCACAAAATTTTGAAAATCTATTTAAAATGTTTCTAACCTAACATATTTGCTTTAAGGGTGATGCCTTAAGGGTAGACAGGTAACCAACGAACTTAGAACTTGTTAAAACATGATATTAAGACATCTTTGGCATGATTTTAAAATTAATTAGGAATATTTTTTTGGTACTTAATGAAATGTTTAGGTTCTTAAGTGAATGTTTTCATAAGTTAGGCTTTCAAAGTTCACAATCTTAAGACTAAGGGGTTAAATGAACACCACCAAATCTTTCATTTGGGCTTAAAATTGAACACATTTATCATTTTTGTCTTCAATAGTTGTTTGATATTAATTTTTTTAGAAAAGAGAGGGGTGTTGCATGTATGTTCTTCCATTTTTCCCATTTAGGGAACCCTTGGAATCAAAAGCACCATTCCTATTGTAAATAGCCTAGTCCAAGGCTTAGAAAGAGAGTCATCTAAAGCAATCCCCAAAAACTCATCAAAGTTTGGGTGACCTTGAAAATGACCCTAACGTATTTATATTTCATGTTTTCTTTATTTTTATGCAAACTTGGCTTGTGAGGAGGAATTCATTACCTCCCATGAGTTATTTAGGGAAGATTTGACCTGAGGTTTCATCTCCTGACATTGACTTCACTTACTCCTTTTGAGTTACACATGGGATGTATCTGTATTTAGACATCACACTACACTGAGTGAATAATAAGATGTAGTGGTTTTAAAAAGGACTAGACTTTTTACAACTAGCTAATGCCATGGTCACCCAATTTCCATGCTTATCTTTTACATCACTTGATGTGAATGTCATTGTGTAATTGATTCCCTTAAAAATGTTTGCAATCTTTCTAGATTAGTCAACCCTACATTTCCATACCCTTGCTAGGATTTAGACAATTATACTTAGTGTATTTTGGTCATTTTTTCTTAGTATGTTTTGAGACTAAAACTTGTTTGTGTGTTCATAATCCATTTCAAAACAATTTATTTGAGTTGAGGAGGGTAATGTTATGCTGCCAAAATCATGTCAAACCATTTGTGCCTTTGAGTCCTTTAAAACATAGCATTGATCACATAATTCGAGCATGCTTATGCCATTATGCTACTCAAATTGTTTTGAGACTATTTTACCTTGTATCAAAAACTATTTGTTTCAAACCATGTCATGTATACCATTTGGACCTTTTCTTGTGTTGTCATGATGTCCATTCTTGTCTAGTTTGTTTGGTCAAATCCTACTTTTCACCATTGAGTTTTCAATTAGCCTTGTCAAGTTTGGATTCAAACACTAATTAATTTCTATTTAACCCTTAATTCATGAGGTTGATACATAGATATTTCTCTTTTGTGTTTCATAACTTTAGTTAATCGATTACCCAAATTTGAAAACTATTGATGGTTTGTTTATTTAATATCTATCCTTATCATCATTTGTGCTTTTATTTGGGAAAACACAGTATTTCTTCAAACAGCCTTTTGTCCTATGCCTTATGTCAACTGATCATGTTTATGTTTGATTTCATGTATTAAGTCTATGCCAAAGTTATTTCCAAACTTGTTATATTAAATCAAATCACATCAGCCTTTATTTCAAGTTTAGATTTTGAAATTATTTGGCTAAAAGTCCTGGTATATGCCTATTTGTTTGAGCTTATCTTTTGACTCTATGTTTGGATAAAAGACTTAATAACTCAAATTTTTCCTTTCCTAGTTTAGACCTTATTTGAAACACTTTGACATAGACCTTTGACATTCCATTTTTTATTCAGACGCTTGACCTTTTGTGCATATGACATTTGGCATTAGACATTTGATGTTAGGCTATTTTATGCCAAGTCTTATCATAAACCATTTTGGAGATACAACTCCATTTTCAAATCACATTGGAGATACAACTCCACCTTTTGACTAAGTTAGACCAAACTTGAACCATTTGTCTTTTGGACATAGTTTTTCAGAGTTTGTGGAACTCTAACCCTTTTTGTTTTGGAGATTCATCATTTATGAATATATGTCTCACTACACTTATGGTGGAGTCACATACAATCCAACTTATGATAAAATGGATGCACAAAATCCCACTAGGAACCCTTATAGAGAGATTTTCTAAGGAGTTTTACTATTCTCCCTACAATACTCCATATGGGGAACATAGTCAAAATCCACAAAATCCAAATCAAGACCTTGATTGGGATGATGAGGCTTGTGAGGAGAACTTTGAAGACCCAACTATAGATAATGTTATTTGGGGTATGGATCCATACCCTCTTTATAATAATCACTACATGGAACATAGTCAAGAACCAGCTTATGAGCCAACTCATGATTGGGATGATATGGTTTATGAGGAAGACTTGGATTCTTTGGCTCATGCAAGTAATTAGGCTCCCCCACATCATACCATTTCTATTCCAAGACTACAACATCACACCATTTCTATTCCAATACCTAGTCTTTTGGCTTGTGTGGGAAATCAAGCCCCATAACACCCTATCATCACCATTTCAGGACTTCATCCTTTGGATCATGTGAAAAATCATGCTCCCTAAGGCCCTACCATTATCCAATCATAATTCATTTCTTGTCTGATACCAATCCCAACCAAACCTCAATCGATCCAATCATTTGAAGACCAAGTTATGTTCAAAACTGGTATTTTTAACTCATTAGAAACCAAGGCCAAAAAAACCAACCAATTTGAGATGTTTTTTTTGAATCAACCATTTTTGATAAGTCAACCTATGATGAATCACCTATTGATCCTATCCTAGTTGTCGAGGAGTCTCACACTAATGATCCAGTATTTGTTGAGTCACTTATTATTGATTATAACCACCTTTGGGAAAATCATTACCCTAACCATGTGCCTATTTTTCAAGAGCCTCCTATTGACAAGATAGTCTCTAAGGATTTTTCTCTTGACCTTTTTCCCATCCTAGAGGTGTCCCACTCTGACAAACTAGTCTTTGTGGAACCCATTATGTCATCATAGTCTATTACTTGTCCAATACCAAAAATTCAACAAGACATCATTATAACAGAGTACCCATCAAATGGAGAATTAGAATTAGATTCAAGTTCTTTTCTTTAACCAGTATCAAATTTAGCATCAAAATTACAATCAACATTAGTCTCAACATTAGATTTAGAGTCTATTGAGTTAGAATCAAATTCAGATATAGAATATGTTCATAATTGTTAAAACATTGGCTACACATGTCTTGTAGATCAATTTGAATAAATTTATGATCTTTCTATGGTTTTTGAGGATGAGTAATTTAACTTCAACACAAGTTATCCTAGTATCTTCTATGAGGATTGTGTAGCCTCTCCCCATTCCATTACCATTCCACAAGCCATTACCATCAACCAAAATAGCCATATCGTTGACATTCCATCTCCCATAAGTGTTGATTAAGATCGATAGAATCACACTTTATTTAAATGCATCCATGGTGACATAGTATTTAAAGAAGATAAATGAGGCCAAGACCACATTAATATAGCTAAATAACACTCTCCTAATGAAACCTTTTTAGAGGCACTAGAGGACAATCAATGTCAGAACTCAGCATCTTCTAGTGAAATCTTTTCATAGGTTCTAGAAGACAATCAAAGTCAAAAGTCAACATTCCTTATTGAAACCTTCTTTAAATTGATATGAGACAATCAAGACAACTTCATTGGTGAAAACCTCTTTAAGGCACCAATAGCTGAGCATAAAAGTTCTTCACTACATGATGAAGACAAAATTAAAGATCAAATAAAAATAGATTCTGATCTACAGCCTAATCAGATGGTAGCTAGTCTCAATATTAAATAATAGAAAAATCTAGTGGTCTTATTGATATAGCAAGTCTTTAGCCCTACCATAACCAAAATTATGTTGAATATGGTATCAACAACATTACGTGTGACTAAACATCCTGATCTTCATTTGTTTCCCAACCTTTCTACATTCCATTATAATCAACCATTCCATTTCATAATCAAACCTACCATCCATTATTTGTCCTTATTTACCATCCATTGCCACACTTTCCTTTGTAGAGGCTAAAAAGATACCTTGTCTTGATACTTGAAGGAATCAAAATCAATGACCAAAAAAAATCACAGAAGCATTCTTGACAACCAAATTTCTAACCAATTCTTGATAGAGAAACTATTAAGATGAGGTGTGGACTAGAAATTAACATGATCAAGTATTTTTTTGTATCATTTATTGATTAGGATGCACATTTACCCATCATCAAGAATAATAGAATCAAAAACCATACCTAGGCCAAAAACATGTACCATACCATCTCACATTTACCATACCCATTTTCCATTATTCCATACCCTTCCATTTAATTTACCTTACCAGTTGGGGGAAATCCTCTTACTATTTTATCAAACCATCATTATCCTTAGCAAGACCATGCCATCTAACCATTCCATTCCTATCTAGACCAAATCCTATTTTTAGTGATCTTAACCAATCCTATTTTGATCTTGGTTCCTTTGGTTCTTCACACACTTTTTGTGAGAGGATTCTGATTAAGTTTCAAAAATAAATCAAGTTCATATCTAAATGATAGTATATGAAAGTAGTGTGACAGTTGATTTGGAAAGATATCTTTCATCCTATCAAGTTTTTTTATATGAACCTGATTATTACCGCCTATGGGTAAATTAGTGTCTCACCAGTCTTGATACTAATTATAACTACCTATGGGCAAATTAGTATCATTGACCTATGTCATTATATCCTAGTTATAACCACCTATGGGAAAACTTGGGGCAATAGTTATTTAACATGTATTATTGCATCACTTTGCCATTACTATTTTCATTTGACTGGCCATTTTCTAGATTTGAAAACTTGTTGGGACCTAGTTAGTTTTTCCCTACCTTTTGTGTGGATGAAATTACTATGACTTAAGGTCATTCCAATACTATGTAGGTTATGATCAATTCATGTTGAAGTCACCTTAGTCCCCCTTTCCATACGCTCTCACCATTTTGTGAGTAGGTTTATTGTCATTCTTGATCGAGTTAAGATACCTCAACAATGCTAAAAACATTCATAACATTTCAAAAATCCAAAATATAAGCCTAGTCAATTATCCTCGATCCACCCTATTAGGGAAAGTCATTGTTAGGATTATTTATTTTAATTTTTTTTAGGATTTTTGTTTGTTTATTTATTTCAAGTTGTTTGTTTGCTTGTTCACTTGCATGCTTGTTTTCTTTCAACATTATTGCCTTGACTCAGTCTATATGTGTTTATTGGGTGATTCCTCGAGCACATTATTATTTAGTCCATCCATATTCATACATCAACATTTTCATCATGGTTTTTATCATTGGTGTATTATTTTTAAGTATTTATTGGATCAGAGTTAGTCTTTATGCATATTTGGGCAAAGTCTTCATGGTGTTCTATCATGATGCCTACCATCATATGCTATAGCAAAAATTAGATTCAAGAAGGTCTATAATCAATGGATCCATATAAGTTTCTCCTTGGCACCTTGGAAAATCCTTCCATCCCATCCTTGATCAAATTAACCCATTGACCATTCTAGTTGTATTATTGCTAATAAGGATGAGCATCTCCTCATTGGTAGGTCCAACTAAATTATTTCTATTAATCAATCTTATTTTTCTATTCATCTCTTTCATCACTTTGCAACCACTCATCTTTAATCTATATTATAGTTTATATCCTTGATTTATGCTTGCTAATCAGCCCTAATTGGGGCACAATCATCTTTATCCAATCTAGGTCCTCTTAATAATTATAACCACTTATGGGCAAATCATTATTTTGACTTTTATTCCTAATAATAACCACCTTTGGTTAAATCAACATCCTTTTTAAAATTAATGCATGCAAGAATTTTCTCATTTGGATTAATCTCAACCATGGGTTAGTTCCACATTTCTTCTTGTTTCTTGTTGAGGGATCATCCATCAATAAATGTAATAGCCACTCCTTCAAGGGGCCATCATCATAGGCTTCTCAAAACCATTTGGAGCTTTGTCCTTCAAACATAATCTTCTTCTTGTCACACAGACAATCTATCATTATTTGATAAGACATTTCTTTGCCTACAGTTTACAATATCTTCCCCAATAAAGGGCAAGCTGTAGATACCTAAATATGGCCACCAATGACCTTCAACTAGGCTTTTGACCAATTTCTACTAAAATGCACAATTTGGCCTAAAAATACTAAAACACATTAAATGATTTTAAATTGATATATTCAAGTGCTTATTTTGGCCATAGTATCATTAAATGGGGTAATATAATTTATTAGCCAACTAACTTTGATCATATCATTTTGAGTCAAAATGCCAATTTTGCACTTGGGTGCTCTGGATTGCTCTTTTCTATCAAATTTATTGCACGAGACATGTGCCTTTATTATTTGTTGTTGGTAACATCCTAAATGGTAATAAGATTCCAATGCATTTAGCATTGACTTCCAATTCCAATCCATTCAAATTGTGGACCAATAACAAGGCATTCTGATCAATTTGAGTAATTTGTGTACAAAGTACTTAATCATGCTTAAGAAATAATTAGATCATAATTAATAATTCCATATAAACTTGTTGAATACTTGTTTTTAGAAATGAATATTGAATATCTGCATCATCAGGTGATCTCATTTCTTGGGAAGACATCCTTAGGCCATAAATGCCACAAATATCAGGATTCATGCCTCCCATGCCTCATTAATTCCCTCCATGCCTATTAATTTCTCCTCTATCCCAAATATTTATGAGCCTATTTATCAATTTTAATTACATAATTGGATTAATCCTTATCCACACATCTCAATCCTGAGATGGATAGTTTAGGTTAATTCTAGACATTTGCAAAAATCTATAAATAAGAGGCCTTACCACATGAATTTTAACACATGATTATTCAAAGTTATAATGTATAATTGATTAAAAATATTCATGAAACTAGTGTTACCATGCCAAATTGATTCCAATCCATAATCCAAAGGTGCCAAGGAGAGATGGAGGTAGACAAGCTTCCATTTTTAAGGACTTTATGAGCACAAAATTGAGCAAGCCACTACTAAAAAAGCATTAAGAGCATACAAGGAAGGTGAAATAATTCTTTTGTTTTTATTTATTTTTTAGTTGTGTTTGTCATTTTTTTTTGTTACTAAGCTCACCCTAGTAACTAGGCATGAAGGTGTTAGCTTAGTGTGTTCTTTGTCAATTTGTTTTATGCATTTTGTCACTACACCATATTAATCTCCTCTTCTTATTCAAATTCATAGTTCACATTATTATAATATTCATGCATTATAATCCCTTGATTATGTTATTTAAAATGGTATAAGTTCAAGTGACCATGACTATGTTTTAAGGCTAGTTGGCAGTTTAGAGTAATCATCTTGTAGAGAAGAGTTTCAACATGTATACCTTGAGTTAAATCATATAATGAAGTTCATGATGACCATAAGGTAATTATATTTCTAGATATGTGATTTGTTTCCATGGTTTTTTAGTAAAATTGTGTTTGTACTTCATTTGTTTAAGATAGATTTTATGTGTATGCATAGGCCTATTGTGAACAATTTTTTGAGAAGGGGTTCAAGTGGTGGTTGGACCTAAAAGGTGTTTTGGACCTAAAATAAATTTTTATAAGGTCTATTTGAGTAATTTATGAATTTATACTGATATGTGTGGAGTTTGTAAGTTTTTAAAGAAAGATAAAGTGTAACGTGTTATAAATAAGACCTAAATGAATTAGGTCTCCTTAATGCTTAAAAGAAAATTAGGTCTAATAAGTTGTGGCTGACCTAATGTATTAGTTGATTAATGTTTGGAATGTGTTAGAAGACCTATTTTAAGGGTAATCCAAGTGTTAAAGTATGTATGGATGACCAAGGCATGTGAGATAAAGTGACTTGTATAAGAGCAAGACTAATTAGGCATATTTGAGTAAGAGTGATGAGTGTGCAAGCAAATAAAGGAGCAGAAAGAGGAGTAGAAGGAGGTCATGTAGACCATAATAGGAGTACATATATATAGTCATTAATATATAATATAAATTTTATTATGTATATCAAGGTTATATGACCTAATCAGTCTTGAAGAAACCTAGTAGAACGAAGAAACCTAGAGGTAGCTTAAAGAGGAATAGAAGTGTGTGAAGAATTGGAAAAGAGGACCATCATCTATTGAATATTGCAACAAGGAAAAATATGGAATGATAAGGTGTAATTTTTTATATGGGTTCTTAGTCAAGAGTTGTTTGAGTTTTTTTGGGTCACTAAAGGAGTCAGTACTTCTTTGCAAGTGGGTGCTTGATAGATTGGGGTTGGTGTTCCAAGTTGAGTGGATGGTCAACTAAAATTTATTAATTGATTTATAGGAATATTTTTACAAGATATGGTTGGTGGGTTTTATTCCCCATGATGGTTTATCACTTATATGATGTGTTCATACTTGTTATGTGTATATTTTCATTACTATGTTGCTCGACTAGTTGATATTTCTCATATGATGATGTTGTTTGATGAATGATTAGAAGATATATTGAAGTGAAAGTAAAAGTTTATAAGGACACTGATTAAACCCCCACTCTTAGTGATTATATCTCTAATAAATGGTGAGGTCACTTTGTGAAGTCAATTTTGATTTCAATGTATGCATGTTAGGAAAGTTGTATTTGAGACACTTTACCTTAACTTATCTGAATCACATTTTGCTCATACACTTGGTCCTTCCATAGTAGAGTGTTTTGAGGAATGGATATGTCTTATGGTTTCTCTCATGTAGCCCAAGTATAGGGTAAATTCATTGACAAAACAATATAGTTTCTTGATAAATAGATGATGATGTTTGAATGGTTTATAACATAGGTAGATTTTAACCTGAGGCACTCAATAAATACTGTGCTAAGATGACCAAAAATAACCAACTTGCAGTGATGAATGACACTTGGTCTCAAATAATGATATGAAATCACATAAGGGGAGGATGGATAAATTAAACATAGTATTCATGCATATATTATCACCTACATGATCTCTTAAAACTCTACCTAATACACATCTACAGGCATCTATAGTATGTTATGTTAGATAGACTAACTCACAACATATTGAGAAGATAGTTGGTATGATGAACATATCCCTAAGTCAAGATTAGAGTTCAAACAAGTGTGAAATGTTATTAGATACCTAAAGAGTAACCTATTTAATGAATATAAATGTCTAAACATGAACTAACATCTAAAAAAAATCTCCAACTCCACCTAAATAAGCTCCTATAGTAAGAATGTATACTAGCTCTAGTAAAGGAGAGATGTGAGTTGAGAGGGTTGGTAGAGATATAAGATAATAAACATGTGGATACAAATAAAATAGTGGTAATTTCATATTCATGAGACTCTTATATAAGATAAATAGAGTAAATAATTATTCTAACTCCACACTCAACCTAAGGTTCTAAACCCTGCACAGTCATTAGGTTTGATAAGCCAATCTTAAGAGATTTGTGATGTTGAGAGGTATATGGGTGTGATAAAAGCCTTAAATTTGGTGTATAAGGTCATCATGACCTAATATAAAATATAATTACCTCAGTTTAGTTGAAAAAATAGGGGAGATTTCATATGTTTTATCTCAAATAGAGGGCACTCCTAGTCGAGATGAAAAATGTGGGTTTGGCATGAATATGGTAAAAGAGTGTGATAAGAAGTATTATGACATTACATAAAGGTGTGAATATTTGGAATGAGGGTAAAAAAATGTGTATAATCATTCACATATGTTTAAAACCACTTAGATTTGGTCATGGGTAGTTAGGCATAGTCAGGCCTATTAGGCCTAAAACTAGACCTAAGCCCTATAAGGCCCTAACTTCATTTATAAGAAAATATGACCATTCCTATCCATTTTATGATATTAAATAGTAATTTTATGATGATATGAAACCATTGGTTTATAGAGAAACAACATAAGTTAGTCATTTTAACCCAATTCCATTGTAGGGGTACACATAATGCATTCTAAAGCTCAATAGGCCATTTCCAAACACTCATAATTGTATGAACACATTTCATGGTGATTAAAGGAGATATATGTAATTTATTAGAATAATCAACTTAAGAATTTTTGAATTATTTAAAGGGTTGGATGTCTAGTTTCTATGAATCATCCCTAAGAAGCAAAACCCTCTAAAACCCTCATAAACCCCTATTTTTGACCCAATGGACAAAATATGCAAGGAGATGCATTTAGGAAGGGTATTATGGCATATAAATTGATTTTTAATTTTTTAATACTCTCCAAATATATTAAAACCCCAATTTTTTTGTACCCTAATTATACGAACAAGATAAATTCAAGGCTTTTTTTACAGGATTTGACTTGTTTTGCAAGTAAAAAAGAGTTTTCATGTATGAAAACTATTGAATGAGGCTTTTAGGGACTAATTATAACTCTATATTATCACCTCTCACCTCAATTAAGTTCAAAATTCCTCTGCTACTTTATTCATCATAGGTAGTCTTAGATAGATAGTGAAAATGATAAGTGATTGCCTAGTGAGAAGATGAGAAGCTTGGTTTTGGATCTTTTTAAGGTCTAATTAATGGATTCGAAGGCAAAATAGCTTTTAAAAATTGTCCTAACATATATTCCATGGATTTTTTTGATAAAATAAAGGCCACCTTGATGACAAATTTGAAGAATGAGGCCTAGAAGACCAATGAATGACTATAGATGGTGAGTACAACTGTGATGAAGAGGGATATTAATTAGGGATGAATCTGATGAATGTTATATCTTATTTCAAAAACCCATAATATTTTCATGTGTTTCAAGTATTCCTAGTTCATTTTTGATAATTCAAGATATGTCTCATCATGAAGGCAATTTTAAGAAGGCCATTTGAGAATCCTATGCCAATTTGAGAAGTTTTTCATATTTCATATGGATAATTATCTAAGAATACCTACATGGTATGTTATCCACTCTATTATCATATAATGTAACTAGTTTTAATTCCTTTAAATTTTTAATTATGACCCTTTAACTTCTCTTCTTCTCTCTCTTCTCACATGTTGTATAAATGCAAGCCATTTTGGCTTTTGTAAAAGAATCCACACCTGGTATAGTGAAGCCTTGCTAGTTTGACACTATATTTTAAATTTGAAATAAATATTTTAAATTTGGTTTTGAGTTCACAATATATATTTTATAAGTGTGTAAAGTGGTGTATAGTGAAATTTCAAGTGATTAGTATCTATCCTTGCTTTCTCTGAACACTTCAATGTTTGATGCAATTAGTCCTCTTTTAACAAGTCACATAAAGTGTAACTACTATGTTTATCTATATTTAAGTTTAAGGAATAGAATTAGTGTCTAATATTTGACCTCTGGTTCACTCACCTTGAGTAGTTCAATGCATATCACCTCCATGTTTGTAATACTAATGTTAGAGTAATTTAGGATTTTGAGACTAGTCATGTTTCTTAGTGCAATTGTATGGTAAACTAGTGGAGATATTTATAGTGTATAAACTCATTAGAGTATTTTATTGCCCTATTACTTCCATCCCAATTCATACAAGAAAATAATTAGTGTAGGTGATAATCAAGCAAAGATAAATATAGGGAACTAGCCCTTAAAGCTAGATGTTTACCTTTGTTATAGATAACCCACAGGCCTAGAGGTAATCCAATGTTGTCCAAAACTTAGACTAAGATTCAAAAACCATATATAAAATGCAATATTTGGTGATAACATGTCCATTCGAGGATATTTCAAGATGATTCTAGAAAATTTCTCAAGATATCTTCCATTCTTTATGAAGATCAAGTTTGGAAGACATGAGGGACACAATATGATGGTATATGATGTGTAGGAACAATGGACCAAGGGATAAGATAGATAAGGATGACATGGATGGATGATATAGACAAGTTTGACAAGGGATATGATAAGTAGGATGGATTTGTCATCTAAGTGTTGAGGTAAAATATATATAATAGATTATTTTACCATGATGTTGGAGACTAGTTTTCATCATGGTACTTACCCAAGGTGATAGAAAATTGGTTTTCACCATTGGATGAATGATTTTTTTAATTTTATTTTTTATTTTTTTTAATTTTGACCTTTTTATCTTTTTATTTTTTAGGAATCTCATTTTATTGAATATGGGTATGAGATGAAATAATGGTGACACTTGTTGAATATTTAGCCAACACCTATTCCAAAGATGTGTGATGTTAGGATCATGTTGTTGCCATTAGATGTATTAATGTTTAAGTGACCTTTGGTGATTATTTATTATGGCCCCTCTAGATATATAATATAAGTATCTTCATCACCCTTATGAGAGATAATACTATTTGATAAGGTTATGTGAGATATGGGTTGAAATCTTGATGTTGATGGGGAGGTATGGGACTCTAATAAATTATAGGAATTGATTAGTTTATGGGTTCACGATAGGAATGTGTGATGGGTGATTTATAAGTGAGACTAATATTTTCACCCACCATTAGAGGTATTGGATGTTCCATATTTGATTGGTTCCATGTAACAAAAGACTACATGAAATCGAAGATGCTTTGACTTTATGGTTCTCTAATGTGATTATTTCATGGATTATCAACCATGCAAATAGATATTTTGAAATTATTGTGATTTCCAAAATTGATTATATCCTAATTATCTCCTATCACCTGATATTGAGATTCATTATAGAATATTGATATTTGACTAGATAAATGAATATTATTTTGACTTTGGTGGTTCCCTAGTTCCTAATTTTGGTATTTACTAGGGGAAGACATGTTTTGATTGCGCTGATGATTTAACTTTTATTGATTTTGACTTATTGGATCAAAGGTGATGTGATCATTATGATTGAATTTTTTAATATGGTCTTGTACCTCTACATTTGTGTAACTTATTATTTTAAACAAGGGAGGATCCAATGATGTATGTTATTATTCATCCTTATGGAAGGAGGTGACTAAATGTTCATTGATACAAAGAAAATGATCTATGATGGATGAAGGTTGTGGATATGGTATTATGAGTTAAATGAGGGGTGATGGGGCAACATGGTGCTCATAGGGATTTATTAGAGACCCATTTTTAACATAAAATAAAATCTCCTCAAGATCAACAAAAGGATCACTAAGACTAGTTAAAAGACATGCCTCTAATGCAAGATTAAATTCACTCTAACTATCTTTGATAGAAAGAGCTTGTCAAACCTTTGTTATGACTTCATCAGCCTAGTTGGGATCAAAATATATTCTTGATGATTGGTTTTTATTTGAATTGGAGGTATATTCAAAAGGGAAGGCATAGTCATCATCTACTATAATATCTATGAAGGATGATGTTTTTGATGAGGAATTTGATTTAAGTACTAGTGTTAAACATGATCTTGATGTATATAACACTTTTACTAACTTTGATGTTGAATTGAATGTATAGGATGTAATTTTATTAGTATAAGATTCATTTTCCATAATTGACCTCTCAACATAGGGTTTTTGATATGATATATGAGGGGGAGATGATGGAGGAATAATAGATTTACCAAGGATAGGCCCATGAAAGAAGGAATCATGAGGGAATGGAGGACTAGGCTCATGGGGAAAAAATTCATATTTAATAGAGGATTTCTCAAATATAGGGGGTCATGGAAGATAGATGTATCATCATGATCATGTCTTGGAAAGGGAAGGGCTTGATCATGATCAAAAATGGTATCTTGGCATTCCTCTTTTTGTTTAACCAAAGATGTAGACTCATCTAGTTCATCCTCAATTTTTATGTCACCACAGTCAATGAGGTCTTAGACATAGTATTTAAAATTACAACATCAATTAATGGTATGCCCCCAAGTTTGGTGATATACATAGTATTAGTTAGTGTAATACCAAGAGGGATTAGGCTTGGATCGATTAAGATGTCATATGGGTGGATAGACCATCATGTTGTTAGCAATAAACTAGTGGAAGAGGGTTTCTAAGGAAATAAGAAGAGGAGTATAGGGTCTATATTAATTTATTTAATTAGATGTGGAAGTATTAGACTTTGTATTAGATGGTTATTGATGCGATTGGGTAAGTGGATTATTAGTAGACGGCCATGATGGGATTCCTTATGCTAGTGTAGTAAGGGGTAGATGACTGGATATAATTAGTGGAAGGAGGATCTAAATGGGAATCACATATATGGGTTTGAAATAGAGATAATTATGGTTGGATGGGGCTAAATTCTATATAATGTGGAGTACTCATCTTAAGGAGATGAGAAATGAGCACATCCCTATTGGCAATAAGGCATTATTCAATCAAGAAATTAACCAAATTTATTTTAGAAGCCATGGATAAGGATGAAAGAAAGTAAATATGATGTGTATTTTCCTACTCTAATTGACATGTGAGGGGAATTTAATTTGAATAATAAGGGGTGAAGATGGGATGTGTGGAATAAATTTGGACAAAGGCTTGCTTTAGTCCTATCTCAAGTTTGATTCGATGTGTGATGTGATGTGATATTTGATCAAGTAAACAAAATTAGGAGGTGAGTTAGATTCTAATGATTGATATTAGATTCAAATAAGTGAGTTATGATAAGATCTGGGCTAGACTGGCCTAAGAGACTAATTATGATTGGATTCATTAGATTAAGACTAGCTCAAGACTTAAAATGATTGACTCAAAGTGAGGGTGAGATGATTATATTAATATATTGGTAGGATATGTGATTATGATTCAAAATTCATTATAAATAATAAAACTAATGATTATGACTCTAAATGTTTCACCAATGTGGATGAATACCAAAGTATGACTATAGAATTAACGAGAGGACTAGTATGGGAAGTGGGGTAAATTGGGTAAAGATGGGTTAGACTATGATTAAGACTAGTTGATAAAATGACAAATGATCAGTTATTGATAAGGTGGACTTAAGAAAATATGTGGATGATAAGATGTGATTAGGATATGTAGGTGATTTTCATAGATGACATTAGAATAAGAGGTGAATGATATTGGTTATAGACAAGGTAGAATAAATGATAAAGATGATGTTAGGGATGACTAATGTTAAGGCTAAGTGAAGAATATGAGGTTAGACTATGATAAGGTTTGATAGATTGATTTTAAGAATTGATTAGGGTAAGTAATTTATTGTTAGGACTATAATATGATGTGAATAGGATGATAGGGGTGATGAAAGATAGAATTATATGCAAGATAAAATAAGTTTAAGAGAATGCATAAAGAAACTATGTACAAGAGGATTTTTATGATGATGATGAGATAAGGATATATAAGATGATGATATAGTAAAATTCCTAGATAGGTGTGTATATGTTTGGGTAAAATGTTAACTTGGCTCACAAACAACATGGTTCTAG